>WYDI02016883.1:0-22324 GCA_009867235.2 Psittacus erithacus
ACAGAGCCTTGGGTGCCATGGTTTAGTGTGAGGTGTCCCTGCCCATGGCAGGGGGGTTGGAACTGGATGATCTTAAGTTCCTTCCCAACCCTAAGTATTCTATGACTCTAACTTTGGAGTAACAACTTGTAACAGAGTTAGAGTACCTCTGTACAAGCATGCAGTCACAAAACCACACTGAGACTATGAGAAGAACAGGGCAAGTGCTGCCAAGGTACCCCCCACCATGTTTCAAACCTTTTCACTTGCCTTTGTTGGGAGCAGTCAGTTCAAATTTTGGATTCCTCTGTGACAGCAGTATTGAGGTCTATTTGGCAGCATAGAGTGAGGGAACAGGGAAGAATGACAAAGGATCTCTGGAAGTACCTAAAAAAAAGCAGTTCCTTCCCACATCCAGGGAATGTCCCATTTCTAATGATTGTGCTTAGCACACTCTAAGGCTCATACCTACAAGATAATGAAATACCAATGCTAGTATTAACAATGATGTTTCTATAATCCTTAGAATAGTAAATACGCCTCTACGCCCTTCTGACGCAATTGCTACCAAATGTGAAATGCCTTCTGAAAGGTATTTCCGCACATATCTTCCAGATCTATTTCTGAAGATGAAACCACACAGGTTACTACTTGTGTACAAGTTCAAATCCAGACATACAGCACAGAGCTCCCGTTCCGAATTCTCCACATAACGTCTGCAGAACAAGACAGTGCAGTAAAAGCAGTATTACGTATCACAGCAATTTTCCAGCAATGACCATAAAGGCCTAGCTAAAACCAAGCTCATTTTAATACAGGACCCTTGATTAAAAATCAAAGGGGGTGAGAAGGAATAAAAAAAAGGAAGGGTGGTATACTAGCATCTTTACCATGGGCTTCACTAAGCTGCTTCGGGAGCTGTTTTGAGCTTCAAATTACTAAAAAGAAAGTAAGTCCACCCTCAACTTTGGCTATTTCAGGGAAAATCTCTAGATTTATGACCTCTTTTTTTTGTAATACCAGGCTATGTTCACAGAACATGTCATTTTATCATCTTATGAGAAAAGCACTAACTTCACTAACGATCTGTTATCATCACCACTCAAAGCTACATCTTCATATTCTGCATCTTAATAAGATGTCTCAGGGAAGAAACAAAATGTTAAAATCAAATACACTTTGAAGAATATCTGGGGTCTGTATTTAGGGGTAGTGAAAGATGTGCCTTTAATTATTTTCTAATTAAGTCAGCTGTGAGTTTTAAAGTTCAGAGCAATAGAAACTGCTTTGATGTTTCACTTCACATAATATCAACCTTTTAGCACAGTACAAACAATCACGTTCCCCCATCTTGAGATAAGCTTCACATCATGTGAACATGTAACTGAATCAAAAGCAGCTGTCAACTTCAACAAACTCGTCATTTTTGCCCATAGCTGTGAGCAAAAGACATTTAGAAAGATACTAAAGGTATTTTGTAACTTCTTTTCTACTGGAATAATCTGTAATTGACTTAAATCCTTTGACATTCGTATTAAGGCACATCTTATCACCTCTCAGTCACAGAATAAGCAACAGAACAGCAGCTTGGATATCCAAACCACCAAGTCTTCCTACGACCATCATAACTAAGGTCTTCACTAGAAGAGTCCCCAAAACCTCTGCAAGTAGGACAACACCTTCCAGGGTAGCATATTAAGAGAAGAAAATTAATTCTTTCCTAGGATTCAGCTCAGCAGGTGCAACACTCCTTCCAAAAGCTTTCACATCTACAGGGGGACATGGTAACAGCAACTAGAGAACCAGGGACAGGAGTGAGCCTAAACAAGAAGGTTCTGCTAGTAACTTCATGAGCTGAGAACACACTGCACAAGTTAACCTTGGGCAGAGGTGAGCACAAAGCACTTTCTTGGTGAGAAAATGCAGGATTAACATCCCAGGAACCTCACTGCGATTTGGTGATCAGAGAGAAGTCAACTAATCTGCATTATACCACCTGATGTGTTTCAAGCCAACTTGCTTGATTTTCTGACAGCTGGGCAGTTGTATAGGGTTATTGTTCTACAGACAGTTCCATTCTTATTCAGAACTCAATAAATACCAGGAATTATTTCTCCTGTATTTTATAACAATCCTGCCATCACAGTATCAAGGCAACCACTAATGCCCTATGGTTTAATAAACCAAAGAGGCAATCTTGATCCAAGAGCCACTTGGATTTGACATCCATCAACTTAAGAAGCATTAGTGACTCTCCTCCTTGCCTAAATACTTGGCATTTGTTTCAGATAATGTTATGTATGCTGTGCTCAGGTCTAAGATGCAGGAGCTGTCTACACTGTGTGCTGGCTGACTGGCACCCAGCCTAATCCAGAATATAAAAATTCCTCCGTACTAAGTACATCAGCTGTCTGCTTCATTTGACAGAAGCAAGAATTCCAACCAGGGTGACAAAAAGCCAGAAATCCCACAGTCAAATCCACCTCATGAAGTCCTCTTACACACAGGCTTAAGCTAGCAATAAGGCATTCTCCCAATTCTTTTACTCTTTGTTAGACACAGTCTACCGAGTATTTTCTCAAGAATAAAGTTGCAACTTACAGCACAGAATTAAAAATCTCACAGAAGGTATTTCCTTCAGTATACTTTAATTACAATGTGGTGGGTTTAGGAAAGCTGAATATTATTTTGCCAGCATTATACTTTTTAAAAAGCAGTAAAAATACCTCTTAGGCAAGTAAAGGATGAACAAACGTTCAGAGAAACAGATCACATGGTCAGCTGAACACTAATACCATTTTTCAAATTCTATGAAAACAAACTCTTTCCCATGAAGGCCAAACCAGGCCCCAATGCAATGCTTTGCAGCTGATACACAGGATGTTGAGAGGAGGTATTTAGGTTTGTCAGCGATTCTGCTGTAAAACACAGCACTGCAAGTCACAGCACTGCAAGTCACTCTCAGACTGAAAGGAGAAGGGAAAATGATTTGTACTCAAATAATAAAACAGGTTCTCCCTTGACCTTACAGGGGGAAGAGGAAGAGAGAAAATTCTGTTCAAGAGTAATTCTTCACATACTGTCACTCATGGTGCCCAAAGAAGTAAAGCCTGCTTAAGGAAGGCAACCCTTCACGTAAATTAATTCAACTTCTCAATGAGAATAGAAAAATGCAGTTGAAAATAAAGCGATGATCCAACTCAGAGGTCTATCTGACTGATGTCTAGAAGCAACTGTCTCCTCAGATAGCCATATGTACATGCGGTAGTCTCTTATCACTAAATTAAAAGGTAACTAAAACAATTCAATGTCATTTTAAGAGTCATTTCCTTGGGGAAACTGTAACTAAATTGTATCTAGATTAAACAGAGAAAGATAGTCCAGTCTTTGAACTCTACAGTGGTCCCACTCTATGAGAATATCTTATCCAGCTACTGTCAATCTATCCTCTTAGATCTCGAGATCCACTTACTGGGCTCTCTAAGAGCTAAATGGTTTTCACTACAGAAAGAGTTCAGACTCTTGTCCATAGTCATCGCTCCACACTGCATATTCTTTGAAGGGGAAAAACGTGTTCCCTTAATTCAACAACTAAAGGGCCCCTCTATGTCAAGTGAAATACTCACAGGATTTGGTTTATTTTAACCTATCCTGGTAACTCATGCAAAAACTGCAAACTGTCCTTAATATTAGATTTTACAGCAAAATCAGCTCAAAGATTTAGAAACAGAAATGTAGAAAACAAGGTTTTAGAGTTACAAGGCTACAGTTTATGTAGACGCTGTGTAAAAAAAGTAACACCATGCTAAGTTAGGCTCCATGAAAGCTGGGAGCATCATAACCAGAAGGTTTCTTTCACTACAGAGCTCTTTAATACCGCAGACTTTTTTTGTGCAGATAACATGGGAGTCTGGTTACTGCTCCCATCAGTTGCCTGCACAAGTGAAGTTCCCCTGACTGTCTCATGTTCCTCCACCACCAGCATTTGTATAGGGGCATCCAACACAGCAACTGCTCCAAGCATGAACTTCTGATTAAACCAGTCATTTTTGTGTACAGGACACAAGACTCCTTGGTGCAGAAATATGAACAAGTCATTTTTCAGCCTACACTTATAGCAGGACAGACGTGATGCTTTTTCTTCCTTCTTTCAGTCAGAGCACCTGAAAGATCAAGTCACAAATAAACTCTTCATCTCAGGAGAGATTTTTACCATGCTCCTTGTGCAATCAGGATAATTCGCTCCCATTTACTCTTAGCAGCAAGTAAGTTTTCCTATTTACCATCCTGCAACAGACGAAGCAAGTCTTCTATGCGAAGATTCCATCCTCTCCTCCTCCTCCCTTCCTTAACTATCAAATATGAAAGCAACACCTACTTCAAGCCTTCAGCTGCCAGGTCCACACCTCATGGAGAGTTCAGAACTTCAGCGTTTTTCAGAAGGCATTTACCCCTGTGCTGTATCACAAAACAAGAGCCATCACATGGATCTTATTTTTGGATCACAGGTACTCCTGCTCCTGGAAACGGGCAGCGCATCTGTTTGACAGGATTAAAATGAACTTCTCTCCTGCTCATGTTTCTGTTCCTTGGTCTTCAAAGCTTGGGTTAAAGAGTCTAGCCTGGCAGATCCAGAAACACTTCTGCAGGAACCCTCTCTCCCCACTGCTTTTCAAAGTTAAACACACATGCACAGTAGTACCAAAAGGGGCTGACCAGTCTCTAAGTCACCAGTCTGGACAGTTGGGAGGATCAGCTCTTTCAGCTGGCTGTAGCACCTACCTGCTGCAAGCTTCAGGCACTGCCCAGGTCACTTGCCACATGTCAGCTTTTCTAATACTAGCAAGCTAACCAGAGACAACAGGGAAAAAAAAAAAACACCCTTTTTTTTTTTTACCCTTTACTTCATAAAGGGTAACACAAGACGTTTGTCTATGCCTACACTACCTGATCTTTGCACACACCGGTAACAATGTAATAAAAAAGATCACAATACAGTAGTTCAAATTACACCTATTGTGAAAAAAAAATTGCACTGACTTTTATGCTGATCCCGTAAGCAAGGTTCAGCAGCACCAAACCTTGAACTCACTCATTTTAGACACTAAGACAAACAATGCAAGTCAATCCTCCCATTATGCAAGACACAACCGCCATATTCTTAATCTTTTACGCAGCACCAAAGAATACCAGTTTCTGTACACATAAGCACTATGGATCATGCTGAAATCTCCAGTGCACTTGATAGAGTTTATACAGCTTTACCAGATGCTTCCAAGATGAACCATGGAGATATTTTGGAAGTAAATGAGCAGTTCTACAAGAAGACTTTCATAATCTTAGCTTATGTATCTGTAAGTGAACACGCTAAATCAAGCTGCTGGTGGATGAGGCTTTGCTCCCAAGAAGCAGAATCCTTCAGAAGAAAGCAATCCAGCACAAAAAATGTAATGCTCTAAATAAATCTGAATGAAATTCTTCCAAGTTGACAAGCAAGTGTGATCCTAGGCACAATTATGTGTAAGAAATCACTGAGAAGAAGGCCTCTCAATGGGTGTTATCAGCCATCAATAAAAAGCATTAAGCTACTTTTGCAGTATTAACAAATTTGATCTATCCCAGACTTTTCTTCTGGAGGGCAAGCCAAATCATGGGATCCTGGCTTCACCGGAGACCAGGTTGGATGGGGCTTTGAACAACTTGATCTAGTGGAAGGTACCCCTGCCCATGGCAAGGGGACTGAAAGTAGATGATCTTTCAGGTCCCTTCCAACCCAAACAAGTCTATGATTCTACCTTCAGCCAGATGAGAAACTGATCTTTAGTTTTTATGCGTACTGATCAGAGACCACAGACCATATGGATTGGGTACTGCAAATACAAGATAGGAGGACTGTGCTCTACAAGGAACAGTACAGCATGGTTAGATTGTGCATCCATGCACTTGATCACACCTCAGATCAATTAGGAGGCAGAACACAAGACAAGCAGTTGTAATTATGGACAACAGGGGTAACTGCAAGAGATTACAGACAACTGCCTTTATAATTTGCTCCTACTGTATTACTGTATGTGATTTCTAAAAGAAATGCACTTGCAAGCAACATTTTCCACAATTACTTAGTGGGCAAGGAGTGAGACGGAAAAGCTGACAACCAGCGCACCAAGTACTCTTACATACCCAACATTAACACTCAATGCTTCCTCCAAGGCAGATGAACCACTACTGCTTTTATTATTATTTTCAGCACAGCACAGAATCCTCTGTATTCAGGAATACAAATTCCTCTCTAACACACACAGACACACACATATATGAGTAACTAGAAAGTGATCTTAATTGCTACATAAATCACATGTGGCTACTTAGCATAGCCAAATACATGTCTGCATAGGAAACAGACTCCTCAAAACTGTCTGGAGTATTTCATCAACCTTGCAAAAGAACTGGTGTGTTGAAAAAACAGAAGGCAAGCAGCAATTACATAGTTCAAATCAATTCATACCTGCCTACAGAAAGGCATGGACTTTGTACAGGGACCTAAACACACACAAAAGCTTAACAGCACTGTAGTCTGGTAAGTGCTGCATCACAACCAGAGTGGGTGACAGCATGCTGTGCTAGCTTTAGCCCCGCCAGAGCACACACCAATGTCTACGAGATGTGCTGGTTTTAAGACCTTTCCTGAACACTGGTCTCAAATGGTAAAAATCTCTGTTATATTTACAGAATCGCAGAATGGTTTGGGTTGGAAGGGACCTTAAAGATCATCTAGTTCTAGCCCCCATACATAATTTTTTTTTATGTAAGTGTATAGCTGCATACATACACAAACCCCAACTATTTTTACCTTGGACGAAAGTGCAGTACGTATTGAACCCTGCGTGCTGTCTGCAGTAGTTCCCTGTCCACGAGGAGAGTTGAACAACAGAGACCTGTCACTCTCACTTCTGCCTTTCAAACGCCTATACTGCTTGGCTTGGCTCCCAGGTATACTGTCACAGGCAAATGCTGCATTACAGAGCTACCACTTCATCTAAAATCCTCTGTTAATCGGTTTATTTGCAACTGTTAATCCAATGCTGGTGCCACTGGCTTTTTACACAAGGGACAAACTGCAGGATTAGTTTTCACTTCAGTTTTACTTCATTATTTTGCACTTGCAGTGGCTAAATGTCAGCCAGCAAGAACCACTTTCAAAATGGTTATTCTCATACTGTTCTTACACACCGGTCTATAACTGACATTAGGGAGCATGAAAATGGGTACTAAATTCTCTCCTTCCTTAAGTAACAGGTTATGATGGGGTTTTTTAAATCGCTTTAGTGTATTCAGATGATCCTGATCTCTGCTGCTCTGCAAAGCACTTCCCCGAATCCACCATGCTCTTCACTTAACACAAAACTCTTTCTGTCTGCATGTCTATTCACACATGTCCAAAGAAGCCTAAGTCTAAACTTTTTGGGCCATAAGGGTATAGGTGCTGAATACTTTGACTTCAGTGAAAGTCCAAAGATCCAGTAGTTTTGCCTTTCTGCCTATGCACTCAGATAAACCCACAGGATTATCCTAACTCCACTACATCACTTAAATCACAAAGCAACCATAGATACTAGGTACTCCTGATCCTATCAGTGAAAAGCCTAGCTACTATACTCCAACACTAAGACAGGTGGAACAAAGTCTTTTTTTCTTCAAATAAAAGGGGGGAAAAATTCTGTTGTTTATCTGGTGATATTCAAATAAATGTCAATAACGTAGTCACACAATGCTGGTGCTCCAAAAGTTTCTGCTAACAGAACAGCAAATACCCAAGATGCACCTAATATAGTCGTAATATAATAGACTAAAAATAAATGGAAAAATAGTTAGTCACCCAGCCTTAATACTTATATACTTAATACTACCTGCCACTGTTGCTGCACTCAGGACACTGATAACACAATACAATTGCTGCACATACCAGCACTCATTAGATGTTTTAGTGACGTGAACTCTTCTTGGGACAATACATTAACACATCTCTCCTAAACTTGTTCCTCAATTTTTTGTGTGCTAGTAGCAACCATTTCATACGGTGAAGTTCCCAAAATGTAAATTGATTCTAAGAACCACCTGCGATGACAAATCAGTGTACATCAGTCAGCATCCTTTGCACAGAACATAAATCTCGCCTCACCTCACCTCCAGAGGCTGTCAGACACCAGGAGGAGGCTCAAGAGTTCACCCCAAAGCAGCCACCACATTCCTCCAAGCTACTGATGCACACATGCCACATCCAGTGCTCCGAGAGAGGACGGTGGGGCAGAAAGACAAAATAAGGATTGCTAGTTTACTCCGACAGCGGTGTGGGCTTAAAATAGACACAATCTCTACCCTGCTCATTCCTTCAGCTCTTAACTTTCTAGTATTTTAGTTAAGACAATATTTATCCCATAATACTCACTGACTGCCAAACGGATAACCAAAGAAAAAAAAAAAAAGGAAAAAAAAAAAGAATGAAACATTAGGGGGTATTTTTAGTTGTTTTTTATTTTTAAATAAGTTTCATGACTACACATCAAACACAAACCCAAACTTTTTGGCTCCAAAGCAAGCCTATAATTAGAAACCTCATTTGTTCTGGTAGTCAGGAGAACCATTTTCCCTAGGGAATGTTACTAAAAGGAAACCCAGGAAGAGCTGTAATGGCCAAACAACGTGAAACTTGATTAATAAACAGACACTAGTAACACAGAGCCATCCTAACTAGATTCGAGTTACAAACTGCATTTTATCCCTAAAAACAGTTTTCTGCTTTCTTCCCAAATGACATGTCTTTTTTGTCTTTCTTCCTCTCAACAAAACACTTCAAGCCACGGTGCAAGTTCAAGTTAAACAGACCTAAAAGAGCTTTTGCACCTTATCCTGCAAACTCCCTCCTCTGACAGCAGAATGAGAGCTGGCTGGTTACCTTGCCAGGACTAGTTAAGGATGAGACTTTCATCCTCTGCCTTTTGCCTCTCCCCTTCCTACCTCCTCTTCTCTTTCATATCCGCTTTCCATTTCCAGCTTTTTTAATGCATTTCCTTTCCCACCCCCATTACCACACCTGCAAATTCCACTGACATGCAGAAAAGATGGCCTCAAAAAAGTCACAGCGGGCACCGGGTGCAGAGGAAGGAACCAAGATGGTGGGTCTGGAAGCTGGGAGGACTGTGACCAATAAGGGAAAGAAAGAGGTAGAAATCAGACTTCAGAGAGTGAAGGACTGGTGCTGGCGGTGAGGAAACAAGAGTGTTCTCGGGTGCAGGAGAAAGTGCATTTCTGGAAACTGCCAACTGAAGCAAATGAACTTTTCTTGCAAGCACTTTTACAGAGCCCGGAATGAAATGGTGAAAAACAGAGCAGAAACACACAGTTGCTTTTTTTAATTTGAAGAGCAGAGCAGCATCCAAGTGCCAAACTTCCTATCTCCAAAGCATGTTGCATTAGACTCCCAGCAGAGCTCTCTCATACTGTATGCAAACTATTAACAATGCAGGTGCTGAATATGAGCTGCAGTATTGGCTCTCTTCTAACAGCTGGGATCCATGATCTTCACAGCACTGCCAGCTTCTGAAGCAGCTTCCCAAAGCACAGTGGTGTCCTCTCTCACAGATCACTCGCGTGTCAGGGGAGTGAGACGGAGGCATCTTGCCCATAGCCTTTTCTCATGTTTCTAACCCTTACAGTTACAGTGGATGGGGACATCAAAACACAGAGCAGATAGAACCACGCACAGGGATGCCCCCAGGGGTCTGCGGTGGTCCTGACAGAAGACATGAATTTAGCAAGGCTGGGAATTAACCCAGATGCCAACCACAACACTTGAAGAGCCACTGGCCATCAAGCCACCTGAGAAAGGAGAAGTATCAAGAGGATTCACATCAACCCTGCTCAAAATGGGAGAGTATGGGGAAATAGTATGCGACAGGGAAGCGCAGAAAACATGCCAGGAAGACGGAAGATGTGTATCCCTCCAACATATGGCAGGGCTTGAATGAGCAGGCATGACTGTTTCCACTTTTCCTGAAAGGATGGGGGTGAGCAGGAACAAAGAGGGAGAGAAAGAGGTCAGCTTTCACAAGTTTGCAAAACATCTAATTTTGGTATTTTCTCTACAGGGAATGGACAATTTCCAAAGGTTTGATCATACAGAAACACGGGTTTGATCTTATGAAAGCCTATGGACATAGATGACTTTACCTCCCATGAGTAGTCACAGTGTCAGGACAAAAATATTTACAGTTCCTCCTTTTTCATTTATTAAATGAGTCATCACAAACATGAAACAGTGCCACACTGAGCACAATCCACTCCCTGATACCTAAATTTTACAACAGACACAGAAGATAAGAAGTCTTAAATAAAGCTGAACTTTCACAAGCGAAAACACAGCATAAAGCAATCAGTGTTTTATGCATGTTGCCCTCAGATTAAAGTATTTCTTCCTTGGGGGCACTGCTCAGCCACAAAGCACCATGCTGCCTGACATATGATGTAATGCTTTTCATGCTTCAACTTTTTTACAAGTGGTATATAGAGAGGGAGAGGCAAATCTTTAACCACTTTAGAAAAGACTGGGCATCCTCAGCAAAGCCCAAAGGTGCTATGACAAGATTTTGACATCAGAATGGGTATCAATCCATTAAACCTGTTGTAGCTACAGAAATTGAGGTACATAAGTGAGCCCATCTTCGCTCCATTAAATAGAAGACAAAAATTCACCCAGCTATTTAAACTTCCTTTTTCCTTCTCCTCTTTGGATATCCATACAAAACACATCCAAACACTACTACTGAGTTTTAATGCAGGCACAGCTGCAAGCCAAATGCTCTGACCATTTTTTTTCCCCCCACAAGAAAGGGGGCAGAGGGAGCTAAGAGAGGAACAAAAGTAACTGCCAGCACTTAAGCCTTCTACAAGACAAGAAGCCCACACTACAGAACTTAGTATCTGTATAGTTGAGAAAGACGCAGAAACAATAACTAACAGCTCCCCTCTTTCCTCTTCGCTCAAGGGGACATAGTATGCATTTTTTGACTAAACCTCAAATACAAACCAAAAGTAACATCCTCATCCATACAAAGAGGCTCATTATGATTGTTATTGCTGGAAGGGGAAGCTCACTCTTACTGGCCACATGACTGTTGAAATCTACATCCAGCATTGTTTGGGGATTTTTTTTTCTTTCCTCTATAACTCAGCAGCTCAAAGCAACTGGTAATAACTTTACAACTAGAAACATTAGCCGAGCATTTCTGATGCTGCAGAGTCAGCAATACAGATGAATTTGTTCCAGGCTACTAAATACATAGTGAAACACATACCCTGCAGCACCTCACTGCGGTGTTCTTTTGGGAAACATTACTAGAGCACAATATGAAGTTTTAGGGGGATATTTTTCCATCCTCCTCTGGCCTGGAAACATTATCATCACATACAGCAATTTATGCATTTGTACAGTTTACTGCTTACATAACTAGTACACACTAACACAGCTCATACAACAGTGTCATAAATGCACACGTATGTTTTTAAGATACAAATCCAGACCTGGGCCTTCTCATATCTGACGATACAGCAGCTATGCACAGTCTGAGAGCAGTTAGGTATCTGCGCACATACCACAGTCCTCTTCTGTGAGGGCCAGGTGGCTGCGGATGCTGGCCAAATAGGTTAGCAGATGAAGTTCAAGGACACTTGGGACCACTTGCAAGCTTCCAGAGAGTCCCTCAGGTTATGGGGAG
Organism: Psittacus erithacus; assembly: GCA_009867235.2. Lineage (NCBI taxonomy): Eukaryota > Metazoa > Chordata > Aves > Psittaciformes > Psittacidae > Psittacus > Psittacus erithacus. Next base: position 11,751 of record WYDI02016883.1, read on the forward strand.
GCTGAAACTCAAGAGGGGTGATAAGAAGGCAACCCCTGAGGAGGTGCAGTGAGAAGCGCCCTTGGGAACCAGCCATGACCTGATAAAAAGCTGGTCCCAGCCTATTTGCAAAAGATGCCCGAGCTCAGGTGTAGGGAGAGGGTGCGCCCAGGCTCCCTGCCAAACTCTGCAAAGGAAGCCAAAGCTCAAGAAAGTTCCGTGCACTTCCTCGAATGGGGGCAGGAATGTCTCGAGGGATAGTTAGAGGGCTTAAGTTTTAAACAAATCACAGATGGGGCATAGCAGATGGAGAACCTCAGAGAAACATAAACCATGGCTGGCTCTCTGCAGCACAATGTAGCCTAGAGGAATAGCTGTGGGCAGCTAACAAGCCTACAAGCCACACAGGTGAAGCAGAGGGAATCCGAGGTATCCAGTCTTCAACAAGCAAGTTTATAGCTAGGTCTCCACAGCAGCAGTAACATCAGCACCAAAGTGCAGCGGGGAAAAAACACCAAAGGTTTGTACTATGAAACAGGTTTAACAGAGAAAAGATGCAGATGTCGGTGGGACAAGAGAAGAGCTAGCATAAACCAGACAGGCTCTCCAGCCTGTAGTTTCCAGAAATACAAACTATCTCTAGAAAGTGATCTGCACTTTGGAAAGAGCAAAATGAGAGGGGCTGAACTGCTAAACGAGAAACGTGACATTTACCCTGGGTTTAACGACTGCTCTGGATCGGACAGGGACTGTTCTATTTCGTATCCCTGACACGAGTTTTGCTCCTAGGAGAGCGGCGCCGGTTTTCCTATGGCAAGGCTTCTCCTCAACGCACCAACACTTCTCGCTCTGCCTGTACCCGGCGGGTCCTTCACTGAAGCTTCAATACTGACCACAAAAGGGGCTGGTTTGGGGCTTTTGCTTTGTTTTTAATCAGTTCTTCACTTCAAAGCCCACTTGCTGTTGATTTCCTCAACTTGAAATGCTTAAACCACGGCACTTAAAACACTTCTAAGGGCCTTTCTCTGCCAACAAAACAGCTGAAGAGGCTGTCATTCATCTCGAAACGAGCTCCGAGAGCAGTGAAGAGGCAGCCCACGCCGTACCCCGGCGGCAGAGCCGACAGCGGGGCTGATAGCACGGTTACTCACCACAGAAACATGCGATGTTTGATCACATCCCACCCCACCGGACCCCGGGGGGGTCAGGCTTACAGCCCGGCTCCCTCCGGCCGGCTCCCGAGCGGGGCACCCGCCTGGCCCTCCGAGCGGCGGGGCCGCCTCAGAGGCGTCCCGCGCAGGAGCCGCGCTCGCAGCCCGGCGGGGGCAGCTCTGCCCGGGGCCTCCCCCGCTCCGTCCCGGCGCCCAACGGCTCCCGCGGCCCTTCCCCGTGGGGGAGGGGGCGGCGGACACGTGGAGGCCGAGGCCGGAGGGAAGCGGCGCGGCTCGGTTGCAGCTGCCCCGCGGGGCGAGGCCGCTCCTCAGCCCGGCGCATTGCACTCACTTGCGGGTCGGCGCGGGTCTTGCCCGGCGGCCTCCTGAAGAAGGAGGTGCGGGCGGTGAAGAAGAACTCCTCGGACTCCTCCTCCTCTAGGCTGCTGTAGCCACTGCTCATGCTGCTGGTCCAGGTCATCGGCAGCAACGGCGGCGGGTGCTGGTGCTGCTGGGGCCGGGCGGCGGAGAACGCCGTCCCGGCCGCCACATGAGGCCCCGCCGCTGCCGCTCCTCGCCCAGCGCCGCCGGGTCTAGGGCGCAGGAGGAGGAGCCGTCTCTCTGGCAAACCCACTCCCGCCCTCCGCTCCCTTCCTGCTGCACAAGTTTCCGCGCTCAGCGCCGCTCCGAGCCCCGCCCGCCCGGGCAGCAGGTGAGGGGCGGGGACAACGGCTTCCCGGGCCCGGAACACCGGCCCGGCCCGGGCGGTGACCGGCAGCCGCGGCTCGGAGGAGGCTAAGGGGCAGGGGAGGACGGAGGGGCAGGGAAGCTGTGCGCCCTCCCGTCGGGCTTGTGGTAGCTCGGCTCCCCCTCCTTGCTTACAAGCAGCGAGGCAGGTGAGGGGGCCTTGCTAGAGAAGTTGCCAAACTTTCCCCCAGTAGTTACCCCATTTCACCCTCCTGTGCGCCCGGAAGAACGAAGTTATTAAAAAATAAGCAATGGCAAAATAACTGCAAGCCTTTCCCGAACTGTTCTCCCAGTGATCTTTGAATGTAAGCTTTGCAAGCAGTAGCAGACCAAACCGCGCTGAGCAGGAACGACTTTGAGTTCCCGCAGCTGCTGTGGGTGGCTGGCGCTGGCCTCTCGCACGATCAGGCTCGCAGAATGTTATTAAGTCGCTGGAATTCATGGCCCCAGGATGTAGCAAGGAGTGAGGCTTGTGAAGACTCGGCAGAGATTAGATATGTGTATAGATAGCAAGGATATCCAAGGCTGGAACTGGGAAACATATTTAAAAGCACAGAAGTCCTGATAACATGCAGGGCATACATCAAACTCATCGTTAATGGGGGAAATGACAGACAATGCCTGAAGGCCAAGTTGCTCTGTAATTACCTGCTTCAGAGTTTCTCATGTCTTCCTTTAATTTATCTAGGGCTGGTCACTGTCACCGACAGGATACTGGGTTTAAGGTACGGCTTCCTAAGGCTACGCAGCTGCCCAAAAAAGCAGGCTTGCCTTTCCTGCTTGCCCTTAGCCCGCCGTTCTTGCTGTCCCCAGTGCTACCCGTGGTCCCAAGGGGGGAAGTGAGTCACATCAGTCACTCATTGCGGCAGCAAACCCCCGGAGATGGGGCTGTGGGGATCAGGAAGGAGGGCAGGCTACACCTTTCAGCAACAGCACAGCCTTAGATAAAACAGATTTGAAGCTGTGTGTTTACCAAGCTGCAGTCTAAGCCAGTACCTCAGCTCACATGGCCTCAGTACTCAGCCGCAGATATACCTGGATACCAGCAGCTAATGTCTCCTTCCCCTCTTTCCCATCCCCAGCGTGCTGCTCCCATACAAACTCCTCATCTTCCATGTGCAGCCATTCCTAGCCCCTCACTCGAGCAGGATCTGGGTCTGTTTCTGCCATACTGGTGTGCTGCCTGTGCCAATATGCTGTACGTATTGATAAAGTCACCTCAACACCAGCAGAACGACTCACACCAAGAACTTAGACCAGTTCACCAGTTTGGGAGGTGTTGAATCCTTACTTTCCTATCAGTGCTGATTCTTAATGAATGATCAGATTTTTCTGTGGAGTTTGGCATCTGGCGGATTAGAAGGTTGCATAGCTTTTAAAAACAAACAATTGAGTCCAGCAGCATAGATGTGAATGTGTCAGACCCTGAGCCTGCTTGTTGGCAATGTAAAGCCCTATGGTATTCGAGATAGCTTTAAGTTTGATGACAAGTTACTTGACTGCAACTAAAACAGATTAAAATGCTTGCTTTAGACAAATAAGCTTTGTGTTACCAGGCTTACCAAGACCAGCTCCATGTCAAAACGAAGTCCCACCAGAGATCTGCTGGGCTTGCCTCTGAACCTGTCCAAGACCCAGTAACCCCACTTTACAAAGCTTTTGAATAAAATGCCCCTGACCATGATCACAATTAAGGTGAAGGATTTTAAGCAACTCAATTGCAAGTCCTAGGCTTGAGTTTATATGTTCTGTGGCAGCAAGGCATGGCATTCACCTTCTCTGTGATTTACAATATTATTTTATCCTGTTGCAACAAAGAATGATGGACAAAATATGTCTAAGTTCTTTGTGACCTATCTTCTAACATGAGTTCACTCCTCAGCTATAGTTCTGTTTTTAAGCCTACTAATTTTGACAGTGATTATTTATTTCTTTGATTTTTGACAGTTATTTTTTACTTTCAAGGTTTTTCAGATGTGACTCTGAATCACACAATTCACATGAAGGCTCAAACACATGCAATGCATTTCGATTTTGTTTTGCTTGGTGCTTCCAAATAATGTATCCCAATTTTATCAAGTGTTTTGCAAGGCTGATACTTAAAGATGAATTGGTATCCCTGTGGATTTCACTTTTACCAGACTATATTCGTATTTTTAAGGTCTCTGTCCCTAGACAAGTACTTTTCTACCTTCTCAAATTAACGTCTTAATTTTACCTTAACTTACCTTGCCCTTGTTTACTTAACAAAGACAGCCATGTCTCAAGATGAAGTTAGTAATAAGCTTTCTGAAAGCATACATGTTCTTAAGGAGAATTATTGAAGCATTAGGTAAAAATAATGAAGTTAAAAGCTAAGGAATGTGGCACAGGAGAGAGATTTAAAACACAGAAAAGCACTGTGAGGCTCCAAATCAGTCCTTCCAAGAAATAATTCAATCCAGTGAGAAATTAAGCTGGCAGTCTGTTATCACAGGATCACATGGGCAACTGGCAAGAAGAGTGAGATGCTGAGGTTTTCATAAATGAATAATTAAATTTGGGTAGCAAAAAGTGCAAGTGCACCTGTGAAGAAAAGGAAAATAACCTTTTTTATTAAAGCTTGCTGATACAGATGGCATTTCAGAATATTTTTTAACTGTAGCCCATTCAACCTAATTAAAAGTGGTAACTCACATAACACAATCAAAAATAGTAATGGGCACCTTGTGTTCCAAAGCAAGAGTCTCAGGAATAAAATATTAATAAAAAGCAATCAGAGGCAAAGATAACCTGTGTGATATACGGTTATGTCTTGTGTAAGGGGAAAACAGTATTTTAAATCACTGTTACATTCAAGGATAAAATTCAGCTTTAAATCACGTTGTGGTTTTGGAGAATCTGTTCAGAAAAAGGAAACATCAAATATAGCTTGCAGAAAAGTGGAAGTGAAAGCTGGACTTCCTGAATGGCAAAACAGGTGTGAATAATTTTACAAATCTGGCAAGGATTAGGACTTTCAACTACCATAACTGAAATAACCCTCAGAACAAGACATCAAATTGCATAAATGTGGAATGCTTCACAAGGTCCTAGGGCTTCATTTGTTTATTTGTATTAAAATACCACTTCATTGAAGTGATCACAATACCACAGGAAAGCATGGTTGAACAGGATTAGAAGGGGCAGCTCAGTAAATTCATCCCCAGCTCTGAAGAAGAGCCAAGTACTTGAAACCATCCCTAACAGACTTTCAGCTAATCCATTTTTGAAACACAGTATGGTAGTGTGGTATTTCCCTTAAAGGTCATTCCTTCCAGTGTTTAAGCTGTTTATTGACTTAGAAAGTTTTTCTCAACATCCCATTTTAAATCCTTAACCTTGCCCATTTGCTTCTTAGCAAAAGAAAGAGAACAGTTCATCTAGCAACCTTTTGAGTATTTGAGGACTCTTTTTGTTCCCCCCATTCTTCTGCTTCCCAGACTAAACAAAGGGACAACTGATAAAACATCCTATAGAGTTTACATTAACCCCATCATGTCTACATGTTTCTAAAACATCCCCTCTGCCTGCTGACATAGAAACTGGGAGGACTCATTAAAACGGGAAAGCTACTAAACATTCACTCAGCCAGCAATGCTGCTTTGAGCCCCTGGACCAAGATGCTCACTTCTGCACACAAGCCTTGGTCTTTTCTCCAGATTTTTACCAGACCACATCAAAAGGCACTGGATCAAAGGAGCAGGAGAGATAAAGCAAGATAGGGCATGGGCTTGGAGAGTCCTGTAGCATTTAAGACTACATTTCCATTAAAATAAACACAGTAATGGGGACTAAACTTCCTTCACCCCTCTAAACCTGCATTAGTATCCCCCCATTTTCACTAGTGTTTTGCAGGAAGAGCTTCATTAACGACCCTACCGGTATGTAGAATTATAATTACTATCAATTTGAAAGATGCCCGCAGTCCCTGTCTACTTCAGGAACCCTTTTGGTCACTTCTGGAGTCCTGCAGGCCTCTTTCTCCCTCTCATTTTCTGCCTTCACATGTCTTTGCAAGCCCTGGCCCTGACCCTGTAAAGGCTTGACCATGGACATAGCTTCCGTGATGACTGGTCCCTGTGGGACATACTGAATCTTAAGATATGCTTAGAAATCCAAAAGAATTACTACCTAATAGCATGTTGGATTTGGCTTCTTTGTAATATATTTAGAGGGAAATATAATTATTCCATGATGTTCATTATGTAAATTATAGCTGTATAGTAAAGATTACCCAAAAACAAGTCACAGAGGAAGATAGTTTGTAATAGGCTGTCCCTTAAAAATCAGAATAAATAATTTAGAAATGGAGTGAGTTTATTTTTTTCTACATTCCAGCTGAAAACGGTGGTAATTTCAAATGATCAAAGCAAAGCAATCAAGTTGAAATACAGCCAACATAGAGCATCCACTCAGGTCTGTAGTTTCCTTACCTCAGTAAACTTTCTGTTTACTCATTTCTCCCATTTGTCTTGAATTAATAGCTCAGGTCTGTTTAGTGCCACTGGCAGCAATGACAATTACCCTTTGAGTCATAGTCAGCGACTTGTTAATTCAAACAAGGTCATTCCAGCCACACAAGCACATGAGTGCAGACTGAGAACAAACAGGAGCCAGCTAAACAGCCTCTCTCCATCTCCTGGTGAAGAAATGCTGCGGGGACACGCACTTGCTATGGCAGATACAACCTTAGACAGCATTGTCAGGAATCCTTTTCTGGTTCCTAAAATCCTTAATTTTGCCCAGACTTTAAGCCCCCTTGATACAGCTCCTTCATCCAAAATCCTCAAAATACAAGGGAAAGCTGGAAACTAAAAATAACCCATGTAATTGCTTTCTTACTCTGCTGTTCACACGCTTGCAGGTATGCATCAAGTCTGAGGTCCTCATCTGCTATACTTGGACTGGTCAGAAGATAGCAGAACTCAGAGCAAGTTCACTTCCCCCATCCCATCTAGGGGTTGTGCTTGGAGCAGTCAGACCTACATTATTTTGCTGGGGATGGAATGAGGCGATTGCACTTGTCTCCTTTTTTACAATGCTGCGAATATGTGCCCATCTACCCACATGCAGTCTTAGTGAAATCAACATTGTCACTTGTATTTTAAATATGCATACAGTTTGGAGGATTGGGGACTTCATCTTGGTTGCTACCTAAAGCTATAAACATAAAACTATACCTTCCTGACAGTTTTGGAATTGTCCTCATCCTCTGGTTAGACAGTTTCCTGAATATTCAAGAAATACCCCTTTTTATTTCAAAAAGGTGTAACGTTGATCCAGCTTGGCATGATGACTCAAGATTGGCCAGATTAAGACTGCAACCTTCACCAAGGAAGTATTTTTGCAGTTTGAAGACACTGTCATGAGGTCTGGCCTTTCCATTTGGTGCCAGCACCAACCTTCACACATCCTGCCCATCCCCAAAACCCACCAGGACCGACAGAAAGACTCCCACTGCCTTTAAAAACATTTTGATGAAGCTCATAAAGCAATTCGCTGGTGTACTTGTGTGCATTTTTCTTTCAGGCTCTTTGCATCCCAGTTAGGCAGAAGTGTTCTCCAAAGCAGACAGATTTGCTAGTAATTTTCCCTTCTTCCTCTCCTGTTGACTAAAACCAGCCTTACTAAGCAGGTACTTTCCTGTCACAGATGTGAAAAGGTAGATTTTCTAATACAAACAGTGAACAAATATTTCTTATGTCTGTCATGCATTCAGCCAGAGGGTTTTAGAGAGCTGTGCAAATGTACCAAGGTGAGTCTTGCCCTGACCCTCACTTGCATTTCAAAGGCTGGATTCTTGTGGCACAGACAGATCAGTGGATGTGCCAGTAGTAGTATGATTTCAAAGCTGAGAACCGTGTTGCAAATGGCAATCCGTTCCCTGCAGCAATGGCCTTTTTAGCTTATGCTGTAGCCAGCCCTAACAATGTCAGGTCACAAGTCTGTCAGCACCCAGAAGTAGCCCAGATGCCCCTATTCAATAATGAGGTGAAGAATTCATCCTTACTCACACAGTCCCATTGATGTGAACAGTCAGACACAAATATAAGCTAAGGTTGGTGTAAGGGAAGCTCAAAGGCATGGGAGTGCTGTCATGTAGTTCTCTGTAAGCACCCATGCATTGCCAGGGGAAGCAGTAGAGCTACTATATGAGAAAATATAATCTTAAGGAAATATTCTATAATAAAGCATACAGAAAACAGACATTCTCCTACTTTAATTGTGTTCCTAATTGCTAACAGTATGTAAAAATACTCGGGGCAGTAAAATTAACTAGGACCTTCTGTTTCAAGTATAGAAACCACAACTGTGGAAGCTCAGCATGCTTTGTGGATACCACGAAAATGTGAGCCCTAATGCACTGTAGCTGCAATCTGATTCCCAGCATCTGTCCTCAAACTGGTGAACTGGTGGGGGAAGGGGCCTTCTGGTCAGGGAATCATGTCCCCAGTGTTATTTCCCAGACAAAGAACAAGAAATTGTCCGGTCATACTGTGTACAAGATGACATTTTGCTCTGTCTGACTGTGATAGATATGTAGAAACTCCCTAAAAACTGCCTGCACAAGTTTTGGACTTTCTAGTAAATCGTCTTGACAACAGTCTGTGAAGACAAGCATCCCAGGAAGACAGTGCTGTTTGACAGGACAACAGATCCGACAGCTTGTTGCTGAAATGCCTAATCCATCCACTCCACTCTTAGCTGGAAAAACCTGGCCTCGAATGCAGTGTCCTACGCCTGCTGAGCCAGCCTTGCCAGCCCGCAGCCGGGCAGCCCTGCTTGCGTGTCCCTGCCTGCCCACTGGCTCCACAGGCTTGCAAGCCCAGCAGTAAACGGAGGAGCTGCCAGCTGCTAATGCAAGGTAATTCATGTTTTTCCCTCCCAGTACTTCTGCAGTGCTGCACAAGATGAACATCATTCACATTTCCAGTGGGATGTGACCTCCTTTGAAAATTCTGCCCTGAATCAGGCTTTCTTTTTGCTAAATCTCACTGACATTTTCTATATTGAGTCCATGTCCCAAGGCCCAAGAGCTTCCTGATTCCCACCTTTTCTGCCATGCTCTTCCTCCCTCACTGCGAGAGCACTGGTGCAGAGGGAGGAAGTTTAAAGAAGAGGCAGGATTGTAGGGAGTAGAAAAAAGCTGAAGTGAGAAATAGGCAAAACCAAGAAAAAAAAAAAAAGGTGATATTTTGAAATAAGAATCAGATTTTTCTCTCTGGAATTCCTGAAAATCCCCAAACAAATAGCCAGGGAGATTTCTGGGTGGAAGAAGAGCATGTGTCTAGGAAAGCTGACATACGTGTTTCTAATTTTGAAGGAATATTTAGAGAAAAATATACTGAAAAATTAGAAAGGAAAATGATGGGAAAAGTACTCTACTTGAAAGGGCAGATAAAGAAAGCATAAGTATCAAGGCTGAGAAGATACCAGAGAATATGGTCCTTGCTCTTCTCTGCTTGCATTTTCTTCATCAGATGTAGTGACAGCACTTTGTGGGGAGGAAAGAGATGACCAGAGGGGAACAAAATAACATTTGCACTTAGATGCAGGAGGAGCACCATCTAACCCGAGGGAAAAGCTGTTTATACCTCTGCCTGCTGCAGTGTCTGGTCCTGCGATGGATGAGGAGGTCAGGACCTGGGCCCTGGGCTGATGCAGGGAAGTTGATGTTGGTTTTTTTTATCTGTTTCATTAATGAAAAACCCCTGATGCTGTACAAAATAAAACACAAAGAGGATATATTTGGGTCTTAAAGGCATGTGCTTGTAAGCTGGGAGATGCCTCTTTCATGACTGAGTGCCTTGAGCTTAACACATGCCCCCAGCCCTGCATGCAGGGCATGACCAAGACCCTTGTTACTTTTCTAGCCTGCAGCATAGGTCAGACATGGGTCAGTATTTGGATCACAAAGGAAACTGAAAATCTGGCATTTGAGATACTTATGTCTATTTGTTATAGAGAGCCTTTTATACAAAACGTATATATGACCTAGTATTTACAGGACTTGGACCTACACTCCTAAATAATTCAGCTTCCCTGGTTAGTCCCAGGTCTGGTGCTGTGATAATCTTTTTCCACATGTTCCTTCATTTGTGGGCCCTCTTTTACAGCAAATCAGTGCATTTCCTTCAAAACAAACCTCAGAAGTGCTTCTAGGGGTAAACAGCACAAGAAATTACAGCATCCTGCATTGTGGTCTCCCCAGCTTTCCTCTGCTCCATCCTCTTACACTATCTCAGCCAGCATTGCCCCCTCAGCCTCCCTCACATTTTCCAGGCAATTTGAACCCATAAAACATGCACACCATATCTTGAGTCCATGTGTATGAGGGTGTAGGAAACAGCCTGCTCTGAGAAATGTGGACCTGAGCTGCTTTGCACTATGTGCTTGAAGCCAAGGGTCACTCCCTTGGGTTACTCGCAAGGGTCACACAGGGTTGGAGGCCTTTGGCCACAGGTTAAAATAGTCATGCCTGGCTCAGAGGCTGTGCTTCATCCACTCATTACTTGTCAGTCTTAACTTTAAGACTGCGGAGAAGGACTTGGGGGTGTTGGTTGACGAGAAAATGAACATGAGCCAGCAGTGTGTGCCTGCAGCCCAGAAAGCCAACCGTGTCCTGGGCTGCATCAAAAGGAGCGTGACCAGCAGGTCGAAGGAGGTGATCCTGCC
>WYDI02016884.1:0-14339 GCA_009867235.2 Psittacus erithacus
TTACTGGACTGTTCTTATCTCAACCCGTGGGAGTTGCATTCTTTTGATTCTCCTCCCCATCCCTCCGGGATTGGGGGTGGTGGTGGTGGAGAAGACAGGTAGTGAGGGGGAACAAGCAGGTTACATGCTTTTCTAATTTACGACTGACTGAGCTTTAACCACCACAGCAGTTCAAGTAGCATTTTGCTAAGCAACCCCATCACGGTTTGGGAGATACAAAATTAGAGGAACTGTTACCAAATGCTGGTACAGAAGAATAAAACGTACGGAGAGGCACAGTTTGAATGCATGAAATGAAATACTCCATGCTGCTTGATCTCAGTGCCAGAGAATGTTTCTTGATCCATTTTATTTATTAGTATGCAAAATTAAAGGCCCAGGTAGGAAGCTATTGTAGGGATAAAGTTAGCATTACAGCTTAACAGAGGGTGCCCAGGGATCCATCTCTACTGCTGAATTCAAGGGGCATCTCGTACTGAAAATGGAAAGGGTGTACATATCATTTAAGGTGCAGACAGAACAATCTGTCCAGATGATTTGGCCAGTCTACCACCTCCTGTTATCCCTGTGCTCAGTTCTTTACTGCATCAGGATGCACAGAATCAGTGCTTTTACTTGTGCTGTTCAGCAATTTGACCGAGATGCATCTGTTTTGTCAAAACCAGAAAATTATAGCAGCAGAAGGATAAATCCTATACATTTGCTATGCAATCCGGTTTTTTAGAAATGTATCTTCCTCTGCCTCTCCTTTGAGCTTTTTACCTCTTAGGATATTATTTGTTTCCTTTTGTCTTTAGGAGCTTTTCCGTTAAGTTTTGTCATCAGTGACTAACTTTGTTTTGCTGTTACTTGTTGTTATCATCCCTTACTAACATTACGACAGGCTCTCCACTTGCCAACAGCAATAAAGTAAAAGAGGGAAGGAGAATATGGGGTAGAGTGTTTTAAGAAAACATTACATTTGTTTTGAATACACATTTTAGAAGGGATGATGTTAAGCTCTTTACAAAACTACAAATGTGCACATCTTTGTGTTACAGGAAAGCCTGGCTAAAATATTTGAAAATATGAGCTTCAGTCTAGCAGTCATGTTTCATATTCCTGATCTTCAGGCCAAACTTCACCTCAGTTTTATGTGGTGAAATCATGGAGGGAATTAAAATAATCCAGATATAAGAATTATGACTAGAAGCCATATTTATTGAAAAACCTTTCAATGCAATATCAAAGAAGAAGGTATGTCAGTTGGTAAAATTCAAATGCTTAAAAAATAGATTTTTTGAAATAAGATGCTGGGGGGGGAGGGTGTTTATTCAAATAAGATTTTATTTGTTTAGCTGTAAATATTAATTGTAGCAACTATTATCTGATAAATAAACAAATTACAGTGAGATAAAATGCCAATAGTTTAATTATTAGCAACCTTACCATACCATGCATTTTTTCTATTCAATATTAGATCTTTTACCAGCTTCAACACCACAGTATCTAAGTCTCTTCTACTGATAACAGTTTCACTCATCTCTACTGCATATAGCTAATATATAAAGTTTATATTTCTGAAAGAATAATGATATAAAGGGAACCATGAGACACAGAGGAAATAAAATGAGAAATTTAGAGGAAGATAAAAAGAAGGGAAGGACTAATTAAGCAGAATGTCTAGAGTGAGTGGATATAAAATCAGCTCACGGCAGAATCTCTTTTTTTTTTTTTTTAATTCTAATGAAAACGCATTTTTAACATTACTGCACTTGTGAATCAGGAGAAGCTGATCCTCAGTCCCAAGTTCTGGAGTTGCTGAATTGTAGATTTTTTTTATTATTATTTTTTTTTTAATTTACTTGAACTAATTATTTTTCATTTTGGAAACTAGTCTGTAAATGTCTCTGGAAATTTCAGACCTTTCGTTATATCTCTACCATTCTGTGTCTAGTGATGGAAATAATATAATAATGGCAATATACTGTAGCCACAGTGATATAAAAATATATATGAAGAAACTGTGTCCAAAAGCTTTCTGCCTTTTCCAATCTTATCATCTGGCCTGATAAAAATATTACCTTTTTTTTCATTTCACAGTTCCAATGACATAAATATTGGAATACATTTGAAACCAAATTACCTCCTCAGACTTGATTTAGTAATATACTAAAGTTTGACTGAGGATCAAGAAACAAAATTAAAGAACTTAATGCTAGTTTCATTTTGTTTTACTTTTGTTAAATGTCGTTTGAACAATAGAAATCTATACAGTTTAATTGCATTAATATGTTATCTTCAGTATTTAAAGCATTGACAGAAAACAAAATAAATAAAAAGAAAGAAATACTCCATTTTTCTTTTCCTATCACATACCCGTGGAAAGAAACAGAGAATCTTCATAAGCTTAGATGACACATTCATTGACTTAAATTGGGCATACCATGTAGTTTTTTTCAATACTAGAAAATTTTGAGCAAAAACGATTCTGTTACAAACTTGGGGCAGCCAAAATAATTTAGACAAAAGCGCATCAAAGGTTAAACTTACCACATACAGAAGTTCTGCTTAGGGCCCATGTAGAATTTATATTCTGCCTCATTTTCAAGGTTTCAATGTTTTCAAGCTGTCTTCTGGACATAGTGCTTTTTAAAATATTTTTAGCATGGATGATACCCTACATAAATAAGTATTTCACAAGGGATCATATAAATACCTGAATTATGTTTCGAGTTTTGTCACTGTTATTAAATCAGATTTCAAGTTCACTTTTATTCTAATGTGTTACCAGATACTAGCAGAAAATAAAAAAGAGTATTTTTTTTTTAGATAAATAAACTATTTTATTTGGTGTTCTAGACAGGATGGTGAACATGAATGGATGATTTATTGCTGAAACTGTAAGTTTATAAACAGTTTACCTTTGATTCTTATTACTATATTCCCACACATGGGGGTAGCAATTTATAGGAGTTCCCCTAAAGCTACAGGGGAGAAACTTCGTGGTTTTCTCTCTTTAGTTTATCTTGCCTAGAAGCATGCTGAAAGCAAGTGTAACATATCAGGGTGGGAGAAATGCAGCTGGAGTGTATTATTTTAAAGCAATTCTGTAATGCAAAGCAGCTAGGTGACAATGTAAAAGCTCTTGTGAGGCTCAGCACTTGTATCACTCTGCAGAGCAGATAAAATCCCAGCAAAAAGCCACCTTTGCATCTTATTCCCCTCTGATGTACTTCTCTGCTCCTTGTGTCATAAAAGAAGCAACAGGGAATGTACTCCTTTGTCAAAAACATTATGATATGATGTCTATGGTAAGCATTTCAAACTGGAGAAAACCTTTGTACTTATGAAAGTGTGTGACATGTCAGCAAAATCTGAAAAAATGAATATTCAGATACCTGCAATGTAATCTGACGCAACCAATGGTATTGTCATACGGATTTAAACCATTCTGTTCTAACCAGAGTCTTTCTCTTTAGGTCTCACACTAAATGAAAGTTAATGAATTGTACTTCAAATGCTGAGTAAATATTTACAGATGTGTGTCCTAACTTGGCAAGTTAGTTACCTTTGATAGATTTAGGTTTGAAATTACAAAGAGGGTAGGCCTGATAAAAGCATTTATTGCTATTAAAATAATGGTTTTGTAAAACTTGCCAGTGTGATAGCATCTTGTGGGTTTATTGATACTGAGTAATTAGGATTTTACTTCTGCAGAAAGTACTACATACTTCTCCAATTTGTTTCAAACTATCACAGTTTTATCACAAATAAAAAACACAAATTTGTTTTTGGTTTGATAGATCACTGCAGGAAGAAAAACATTAAATTCACCTATGAATCATTCAGTGTTTCTCAAAAAACATCCCATTTTATTACTCTTCCTTCTTTAACCTAAGTAGCAAGTTTGTTCTGCATGCTGTTTTGGTCATGCTGATTTTCTTCCTGGTGTTTCAACAGTACATGTGTGACTCAATTTCTCAGTAATTTCTTTACATGAATATGTATCCAGCTGAGAGTTCTCATTCTTCAGGAATCTTTCTCATTTTATGTAAGTGGTTCTATTTTAAGTGCAGACAGAAAGCTTGATATAGTTGTGTAAATGGACAACAATATCTGAAATACCACAGTATTATAAGAGATGCAAATAAACCTGTAATTTATGACACTTCTGGGTTAGCTGGGGGCTGGGAAGGATGCAACAGGACAGGGTATTGAATTAGGCCTGTCATGAATAACATTTTTAATAATACTGATATGTGGAACTAATGTTTTCAGAAATGCCAACAGTTACACTTTAAAACATTGGGGTCTGACAGGGCAGACAATATTCCAATTTGTATACTATGAAATCAAAATGCATTTTTAGAGACAAAAAAATAAATAGGTATTCCTGCTGTCTGCAATAAAGACCTGAGAACCTCAGGTTATCTGTCACGGGCAAAAAGTTCTCAGTTCATGTAATTTAAAAAAAAATCATTATAAAAGTGAGTTATTGATTTATTAATGACAGGTAATTAACAAGCACTTTGTGAACAACACATTCAAGGTCTGTCAGGGCAATACAGAAGATAAATCACAGCACTAGGCATTTAAAAAATCAATAAACACCTACATATTTCTAAACACCACCCTTCTGTGGCTAGCGACCTTCTCTCTTTCTTTCTGTCATACACACACACACCAGACACATACACATACACTCATTCACACAAGTAAATGAATGCAGGTAATCAGCACCTCACTGCCCAAGAAGCGGGGGTTCCCCTTCATGCACACCCTTCCAATGGGAGATGTGGGTGCTCTAGCTTTGAGTGCACACCTGCCACTCCCAACACCTTGCTGACAGATACACTGCTGAGAAAGCACCCCACAGGCTCACACACACACACACTCAAAGTGTGTGGACCGTGCACTGTCACCCTGAGTATTACACTCCACAGTGCCACCCCCCACTCACCAGAATGCAGCTGCTCTTGATGTCCCACTCAAAGGTGGACAAGTTTTCGGTAGTATGAGTTTTCCTGCTTTGTTTATGCTTATTCCAAGCTGTCCCATTCTTGGTTTCAAAAGCAGTTTTGAAATTGAATTTAATTGAAGCAATGAGGATTTACTTCAGAAAGACATATTTAGGAAGTTTTATTTAAGAGGAAACTTGTGACTTGGTTGATCCACAAGTCCCTATATTTTCTGTCATTTCTCAAACTGCCATATTACTTCTGGCATTTATACTCACCTTTATTTTAAAAATAATATTATTGTCAGGCAAAGTAGAAATAGTTGGGATTGCTCTAACAGGTCTAACTTTCAGATCCCAAGTGCTTGTCTTTGAAGTTGGGGTTCGTCTCTAGGTTGCTTTCACAAAAGCAAATACCTTTCATAATACACCTGTAAGTAACTGGAAAAAACAGAGAGAAATTTGAGGTTTTGTGTGATTGAATGTATTTTCAGGAAATGCTAATAGACAAATCACAAGGAATAAATGTAGACGTCATGAGTAGAAGTAGCAAAAAAAAGATGTGGAAAACAAATAGAGAAAAAAAAAGAAATATAGCTGAACAGTAGGCAGCAGTCCAGCCAATCAAGTATTTGATCATTTAGTTGCAGTTAGGTTTTTAGCTTCCAGTCTAGTCAAAAGCTTTTTTAATACACATGTATAAAAAATTAATATGATGAAATGTTATAAAATACTGCATCCAAAAAAAATACTGCAGCAAAATAATTGATACCCAAGGGAAGGAAGAATGTAGTAACTGGGATGATAAAGATTTATTGGGATGAGGATACTACATTATTTAATTTCTGTCTCAATGGATTTTAGATAAATAGATTAGCTATGCTTTAAATGACCCTTCTGACACACAAAAAAAGTTTGAAGGGAAACAATACTCCCACATACCCCCTAGCTAAGATAGGAAATACAATTATTACTATTCAAGGCAGGACTGTTGTGAGACTAAATAAAATTCACCACAGAACATTCTTTGTCCTTTATTTCTGTGAAAATTGATTCTGTAGAATTTCAGTTGAGGACCTGACTGATTTGTATATTGTCTACTTCTTCCATATATGTGGTAAGGTATCTTTGAAATATATTTTACCTGGGAAGGAGTTCAGGAAGAACGAAGCCTATTTGTCTTATTAGGGATACCGGAGGAACAAATGAGAATGAATGTTAACCTAAAAAGCTAAAATAATATCTTTTCTTATTTTTGATGTTTAGAAGAAAAAAATAAGTGCAAATCATTATTTTTTAGTTGTGGTTACTCGTTTTTTTTAACCAGTGGATTATTCTGATTCTTCTGATAGAGACGGCTATCCCGATGGTAGCTACAAGAATTTGTAACATGCTGTCTTGCATCCAGAAGGATCACAGCAAATTCACTGAAAGAAACTAAGACTCAATGTAAAAAAAAACCAAAAACCAAAAACACCCCTCCCCCAAAAAAAACCCAAAAAACCAAATCCAGCAAACAGCACAAACACAAACCCTAATTTTCTTTCAATAAGATAATTCCATTAAATTCTTCATTTTTGCAAATAATAATGCTCATGTGATACTGGCACTGACCCTATGTGGATACGCTATATCTCAACTAGGAAACCTAAGTCGCTTTCCTAATCAGAGAAGAGAAAAAGAGTTTGTTTTATTTAATCCTAAAAATGTATGACATCTGATCAAGATGATTTAGATAACATGCTTCACATTTTTCATTTCTACTTTTCTCACGTGCAAGCATTAGGGCCACAGAATTCATCTCAAAGAGTTAGGTAACCGACCATGTAGATACTGGAGATATCTATAGGTTGGTTAGTTTTCTATATAATTTGAAAACTTTTTAGGATGATATTAATTACATGCTAGTAAGGTCTTTTCTCAATTTTCTGGAAGAAAGATTAGGAGAGCTAGTTCAGCTGCTACTAGTTGGGTAGTTAAATTTCTTTAGTCTAAGATTAGATAAATACCACCTGTTATGCCAAAACCTGCCAAAAATTAAAGATTTGGGAACAGATTTGTGCTGAAATGGTAAAAAAATAGGTTATGAGAAACTTTTTAGTTTTAGATTGCCATTATGCCTAGCTGCAAAAATGTGTAGAAACAAAAAAGGAAATTTGTGGAGTAGTTGGTCCCAATGGCACAGATAGATACATGGCTCTCTTTTTGTGCAAACTTTGCTTGCTACCATACATGTGAATATCTTTGTCTCTTCAGGGAATGAATAATTGTATTGTCTGACATCCCAGTTAAGTATATTTCAGGATTTTTTTTTTTTCCCTTTTTAGATGACTCTTTTGAGTTTCTGGCTCCTTTGTGTCTTTTCAGCATTAACAAAACTGAAACTGTTGACCTTCCAATTATAAAAAATAAATTCATTTCTTATGAGCATTAAATTATACACTGAATACACTGAACTTTTGCCATACCTACACCTACAATCTTTTTTCTTTTTCTGTATGGTGCTATGCAGAACATGCCTCTTCTGTCCTCAGTTAGAATGAAGATAAAAGGTCTTAACACATTTTCATTAATATGCAAATGATTGAGCAGAGACTTGCCAATTTACTTCTCATTGAGATGCAGAAGCAACAGGCAGAAAGGGAATAAAGACAAAAAAAAAAAAAAAAGCTGCTTTATGTAGTAGATAACTTGCTCTCTTCTTTTGGGAATGACTGGTATAAGTAAGAGAGTGCTGGAAGGTAAACTACAGCATCATTTCCTGACCATGCACTTAATTGTTTATTTTCTTCCTGTCTCTGTTTTGGACCACTGCATCTAGTTTGTTTCCAAGACAAACACTGGGCATAACCTGGGGAGTTATTTCATTGCAAATTTTTCCCTGAAAGGCAATATGGATGGGAAGTTTAGGTTCCCTTTACCTATAAAGTCCTCCAAAGGACTCCACTCCAGGCTTTGCACATTTAAGTATCCTCAGTTCTCACCCAAATGTATGGAATAAGTTCCTCAGAGTTATAAACTGATGTACTGGTGAAGTACAGTATAGCACTCCCAGTGTTTCACACACTCTGAATTGAAATATATATGTATGTATAATATTTGAGGGCCACATGGTAACTGTTTTATAGGGTGTCAGATGTTACTCAAAGGAGACCCAGAGCTAAGCACAACAAAGAGGTGTGGGTAGCCTGCACCTGAGGGAGAAAATCACAGTCAGTGAGGTCAGAGACCATGCTATGCCATCTGTTGTTTGGGTCAGATATTGGTCCATGCCACTTTATTTGCCATTATACACATCATTGTTGTATTTGCAAATTCAAATCATTTCAGTACATGTAAGTAACCTGTCGAAATGTTATCTTGTAAAGATAAACCAGCAAGACTTTAAATAATCCTAAACTTATTTATTTCATGTCTGTCAAAATCAGATTCGTATTTTTAGAACCCTTCAGCTGGAGGGAAATAGATTCAAATCTGTGCAAAATTTTAGTTAAGATAAGTCTGACAACACAGAAACTGAAAAGCTACAACTACAAGCTTTTGTTCTTAGTATTCATCTTCACAGGCACACCCAATTCACAGATTGGAATGAGCTTCTGTCTCTTGGGAAGCCATATTCAAGATAGAGCTGAAAACAGTGTGACAGCCTGAAGTCTACTTGGCTTTGTAAGATAGCTGACTAGCGCACAAATTCTAAAAAAGTGAAAATTATATAGTCAAACTTAAAAAAAAGTTTTGGTTTGGAATTATTTTTTTTTTTTTTTTAATAGGGAGTCCACTCTTAGCAGTGATTTTTGGCTGCTGTATTTCCGAAGTCTAAAAATGCAAATGAATGTCAACACTCCATTTCTACCTATATTCACACTGTTTTGTCTACACTGCATTTTAGGGGTAAATTAAATTAGGTCTAGATTCCAACAGCTGCTTAGGTGCCAGGAGCAGAAATTTAAACTAAACTTATGAATCTATGTTCAGAATTCAGATTTGGTTTCTAAGGCGCTTTATTTTAAACCTTATTTGATGCTGTGTAGTTAGCTGGATTATTTACCTCTTCTGAGCAGCTCTCCAACCTACATTTGCATATTCGGTGCAGATGTAACCCATGAAGTACCAGCCAGGTTGGATGGGACTTTGAGCAACCTGGTTTAGTGGAAGGTGTCCCTGCTTGTGGCAGGGGTGTTGGAACTAGAGATCTTTAAGGTCCCTTCCAATCCAAACCATTGTATGATTCTATGTTGGAGCAGGTATCCGCCTTGTAGCCCATGGAGGGTTCCATGCTGCAGCAGATGAGTGTGCCCTAAGGGAAGCTGCAGCCTGTGGAAAGCACACCAAAAAAAGCTCCTGGCTGAAACTGTGGCCTGTGGAGAGGAGGCCATGCTGGAGCAGGTCTTACCAGCACCGAGGGAAAGGATTAACCCATGACCTCCTGGCAATGTTCTTCCTAATATAGCCCAAGAGACCACTGGCCCTCTTTGCCACAAAGGGACATTGCTGGTCCTGTACAGCCTGCCCTGTGGCTGCACCTGGATCCCAGTCTCCCCATTGCTGGCACCTAGATGTAGGAACCCCAATGCCTCTGTCACATTCTAGTTGCTGGTACAGAATTTCCCACATGGCTACTCTGGCTTGATCCTTGCTAGGATCACTGCCTGCCTCTACCAGCCAATAAAGAAAGGACTGGATTTGTGCTTGGGTTGTTTTTTTGTTGTTGTTTGCTTTGTTTTGTTTTTTTAAATTCAGCTGCCTAATTCTCTAATGAATTATTCATCCAAACACACTACCTCAAATACCTCTTTATGTTAAGCAATCAGGAATTGGGCTTCTAGATCCTTTACTGGACTGAGTCTTATATTTCAGGCTCTCAGCTAAATCTAACAACTAAGAACTAAAAGAACTGGTAAAGTAAACTTCTAAAGTGATCAGGAAAAAGTAGCAGCAGTCTATCAACTGACAAGAAATCACCCATTTATAAGAAAAACATTATTAATGAAAGGGAACATGTTAGGATAGTACTTACAAAAAAAAGTGTTTGGGGACTAAGTAAGGTTAAAGCTTAAAATTAAGCACTTTGTCTTTAAACGCAGAACAAATCTTTAATTCTAAATCTTAAAGGAAGTTTTTGGTTTAATCAAGTTATACTAAAAAAGGGTAGAAATCTAATTAGATGAAGACTTACAGTGAATGAAATAATAAAAATTTCTTTCATATAATGTTCCCATTATACTCATAACCTTGGTTTTTACTGTTGCTGTTATATTAAAATGTCTTATTGAAAATCAAGTTCTACCAGATAAGCTTCTGAATAACATGTCACAGATAACATACCAAAAACAACACCAGTAGAGCCTGGCAAGAGAGGGAAGTTGACTGGATGTCCAGGAAAAAAAAATCCCAGGGCTTCTTGGTCATTTAACAGCATTTGCTTGCTGACCAAGCAAGGATGTTTTAGAGTTTTGAAGAGCAAAGTGGTAGTCTGGGGAAAGCTGAATGAAATTGGAGGAATCCTGTTTGAACTAACAGTAGTAAGTTAGGGCAGAATATACAGAGAAAACAAAAATACTGAGCTTGAGCTTTACATGGGAATATTTCTTATGTTGTTATAACACATCATTTATTTCAGCTCAGTGAGCAGTTTGCTCTAAGAACAGAAAATGTATGGAGACTATGGAGTCTGCATCGGGAGAAGGAGTGTGAATATTACCTAGTTCTCTCTAGTGTTTAGGTAATTCTATTGTAAGAAGGAATAAAATGCAACATTAGAAAAAAAAAAAGAAAAAAGAATGTAAGAAACTTAAATATCAGTCATATAAATCATAGGAAAGAATGTGATGTCTGTTTTAAAGATGTTACTTAAAAAGCTTGCCTTCAGATTTCTTTTGAAAGTTCCTGTTAGAAGTGATAAATGCTGTTTTAATAGAAACTGATTTAATAGAAATCTTGAGGTTTTGCTAAAGTATTTTGAACATGGAAAAATGCTGACGTGCATGCTACTAGAGATTATCATTTGCCTTTTCCCAGCTGACCTCTTATGTTACACCTCTGATGAAGAGCTGCATCACAGACCCAACCCAATGGATCTGTGTAGGACTAAGTCTGGTTAAACCACAAGACAGAATGCACAGCCATAGAGTGTCAGAAAAATGAATAAAAGCAACTGATAACTAACCAGGAACCCAGTAATTCTTTCAAATCACAGAAATGGCATTTCTGATTTCAACACACACACACACACCCCCCAACCCTTGTTCTCTAATAAATTACCTGAGGAAGAAAAAGCTAAGTTGGATTTCCTCCAACAATTCGATGATAGCATCTCTCCTTCAACCTTTTGTTCCCCTGATGAACTGAAAGTATTCCCTCCAGCCACATGACATATTCGAAGTATTTATGCTACACTATGTTTGTGGAAAACAGAGAAAACCCTCCAAAAATTGTGAAGGCACTGCCAGCTCTCTGTTGTGCAGAGCTACCAAAGCTGCAGTTTCCTGACTGCTGCTCTTAGCTCCTTTTCACTAAGCCAGAAAAAAAAAAAAAAGAGTAAAGAAAATACAGTTGTGTGGGGATAATGGGGAATTCAGGGGTATATGCAAAGAAAGTAAAAAAAAGAAAATAAAAGAGGAAAAATACACTGGACAGAAAACAGAGGGAAAATTCCATTTTCTATAATACAGATACATAAGGAAAAGAAAAATAGGGCAACCTTTATGCTTAAGGAAAGGAAGTTGTAATTAGAAACAGAAGAAATGAGATCGTCAAATTTACCATAATTTCAGGATCGCAGGCTAAAAAGTGGTTCGTAGCAGAATAGAACCGGACCTTTTAAATTTGCATATTTACTTGAATATGCAAGTCAGAAAATTCTTTGTTCCCTTTGGCATGTCACTCATCTGTTTTATCAGCTCCTGTTTTGGTGGGTGGCTTCTGCAGACTATATTAGTATTCTCAATATAGCTTCTGTCTTTGTTCAACTGACATTCAGTATATATAGAGAAGGCTTGTGAAGAATAAAAATCACAGACATTTTTCCCTCCTTCCACTTTTTTCTGTTGATCACAGAGGCCAAAAAAAAGCTATCAGCCAATCAAAGATGACAGTTTGACCCTTAGTACTACGTAAAACCAAAATATGTTATGCTTCTTATTTGGGTAGTTCTCCTGAATACACAAACATGCAGATTGAGTTGCTCAAATCTGAAATTATAATGTGCTTTTTAGAACTATGAATTCCACTTTTGGGAATAGAAGTAGACTTCTGTTCCAAAAAAGGTACATGTGCAGAAAGAAAAAAAAAATATCCAAGTTTTTTGTGGAGAATAGTTAAAGTGAAAACAATTAGGGAACTAGTGCTCCTTCAGGACAGCTGGCAAATCAGGCCGCAGCTGTTCTTTTTGAGTCTGTGAAATTCAGCACCTGCAGGAGCTAGAAACAATTATTATTTATGTATAGGTAAGCTTCTGAGTGTTTAGAGAGCTCTCATACCGAAGTATTTGAGTTTTTTGTTCATGGACTCAAGACATTCTTCTGAACTTGTAATACTGTTTATTGACTTTAGAATATCTGTGAGCTGCTTCTTTCTACTGGCCTGTAGAAAATTATACATACAGTATTCCTCTAAGCTTCACTCTGAACCAGGCCTCCATTCATACTCACTTCTTAGATCATGTAGACAGTAATAACAATAACAGAATGCTGCTTCTCTAGGACTAAGCCAATTCCTATTTGGTTCTTCATGAGCTTCCACACAGCTGTCTGTTCATACTAAGTACATATCTATTTCCAGACTGATTGGGGATCACGATTTAATCTACTGGCACCCAACAGAGTGGATAAGAGATATTTCTGTAATCAGCTGGATTCCTGTCCAGCTAGATCACAAAGCAAAGTGAAAAAGGCCAAATAAATGCTCTCAGCCATTTTGGACCGGCTGACAGATTTTTTTATCACATCATACTCCGATTAAATCAGAATGGTAATAGCATCTGTCTGAAAAACCCAATCACACTCGGTGAGGAGGGAACAGTGTGCCAGTTGCAGCACATTGCTGGCAGAATCTGAGGCTCCTGGCTTACAGAAATTGTAATTGGATGCATGAAAATGTAATAATAATGAGCCTACAAGCAGCAGATGATAATACTGGCTGTGTTCTGTCCAGGCAAACAATTTTTATGTCATTTCTGATAGATTTCTTCTGTGTTTTATTTGATAAATAGTAAATGGAAAGCTGGAGTATACCAGGACATTCCAATAGGCAGCAAAAGAAAAACAATTCCCCAAATCATCCTCACCAACATAATACACTGAAGACTAGGCAGCTGTAATGATTTTTTAAATATTGACTCTGACATTCTGAAGTGAATACCAGCTTCCATCATAGCTGACAGCAGCTGCCAACTGTGTGTGTAATAATTTTTCAGACTCTGTGGTGCCTACAATAGACAGCAATTTTGTGGGTGCTAGGGAATGTGCCATGGAGTTTCAAACAAAAACCGTTTTATTTTTCTCCCATAACATTTCTACTTATAATGACAGTCATAGCAACACAGTCAAAAGCTTGATCAGAGAAGTGATGGCTGCATATTTATAAGGTCCACAGCTCTCCCAGTGGATTTTGTGTCATTTCAGTCAGAATATTGCCTCCAGAAAAATGCAATAATAAATTTGGAGAAATCATTTTCTGCCTTTTTGTTCACTATGATGAGCCTGAAGATGTAGCAAAGTGAGAAGGTAGAGGTTGTCATGAAATGCTTGCTTTGGTAGCACTAAATCATCTAGCTAGCAATTGTTTCATAATAAAGCAGTCTTCAGAGGGAAAAAACCCATGAACAATTACTGCATGCTAATCTAAAGAGGAAAATACTTTTTTTCTTTGAAGTTATTGAAAAAGGATGAATGTCTTACATATGTTGAGATTTGAAAATTATAAACACATTTCTGAAAGCCAGATAGATTGCATACTACTTATGTATGTAATTACATATATTAATATAATTTATCTGAAGCCATTAATGTAAGATCCAGTGAAGTTTCACGTCTGTAAGGCTGCTGAAACTTAAGAGTAGGTGCCTTGATTTTCTTAATATTTCATAACAAATGATAGCTAATCATTCATCCAATGATGATAAAATGATCAATGATTGAGTTCAGACTTACATACAGCTGATCATAAAGGAATGCCAGTCACCAGGTTTTTACCCCTTTCTGGTGACCAGGAAGCTGAGTCAGAATTCCAAGAAAAGCTTGTTTCAGTTACTTGTGATTACAGTGTGGAAAATCAATCTGATGATAAAAATATAAATGTAGTTGTCATGGGTTCAGCAGTAGCAGTCATTTTTTCTCCTTCTTAGTGGCTGGTGCAGCACTGTGTTTCTCACTTTCAGCCTGAGAACAGTACTGATAATACC
>WYDI02016887.1:0-10412 GCA_009867235.2 Psittacus erithacus
TTATCATTATTATTATTGGTGGTAGCAGCAGTGGTTTGTGTTATACCTTAGTTACTGGACTGTGCTTATCTCAACCCATGGGAGTTACACTTTTTCGATTCTCCTCATCCCTCTGGGAGCTGAGGGAGGAAGGGGGGGAGTGAGAGCGAGCTGTGTGGCAGGGCTTAAACCACTCTGCTCCCTTCATCAGCTATGGTAGCAATTACATGCAATATATTAGGGTACAAGGGAAAAGTGAAACCTGCATTAATAGTGATAATGACACTAAAAATGGCTCCTTGCCTTGTATTAGCAGGATTCCTACTCAATTATGTGACACTTTAACGAGAAGTCACTGACTAGAAACACTGGATGTGGTTAAGATGCTGTAGTAAAGCATTACAAAAAAGGATTTCCAAACTTGCACCCACTATTTTGTCTGCTTGTAAGACTGTCAGCAGTGTTATCCAGCACTGAAAAATATATGCTGATCACCTAGAAAACTTTGCAATGTGATGTCAAGTAGAAAAACCAGGCAGCAGCATCTGGAGAAAAATGCCAAGACCAAAGTGTTGGACAGCCATAGTTCTCCATGCTGTCCTTGCATTAATCCTCTCAGCCAGAAGCCACCAAAAAGAATAACAGGACTACACACTACTTTCTGCTTTCTGAGGAGCATGCTGATCGTGCTTGTGCTTTCACTCAGTATTAACAATTCTGACAGTGTTGAAAACATGGAATCTTTTCCATTCAGCTTGGCTTTAGATAAAATTTATTTTAGACTTGCACATCTTGAACATTAGGTGTTGCTGAAAAAGTAAAAAAGGAACAAAAAGTGGGTCATGATTTAACTGCTTAAATGATCCTTAGATAGACCACTTCTTCAGCTGCTTATTATTTGTACTGTGCAGTGAGTTCTTTTGAAGAACCCACTATGATGTATAGTGTACAAGCAGAACAAAAAGACAGTTCCTGTCCTGGAGAACTTAACTTTCTTCATGATGAATCTTGGCCGATCTCTCTTATCCCCTCTACTTGGTTCAAAAGTATTTGTTAAAGGTATAATCTCTGGTCATGTTATCCTTGGTCACAGTCACAGCATGCAGAAAGCTTAAATCCTGTCCACAAGTTAGTCGTCTACACAGGTACTTGGTGCCCTCTTCCAGAAATGTTTACCATGCCCTTGCTCCTTTTGTGCCTCCCTCCCAACTTTAGCACTTCTGCAGCTTTGGAAATTTGGCCTTATGATAACAAGTAGGAGGAGTTTAAAACAAAGGTGAACTACCCAGAGACCAAGGAACTGAAATACTTCTTAGTGGAGAAGCATAAAGGCTTTCTAAAACCATGAAATGACGTCAAGTATAAAAGTGTCACCAGTGATGCCACTGAGCAAAATATGGGGCTTTGTATTGGCATGTGCTTGTGAATTGAAGCTCAGACATCCAGAAACTCTGCTACAGAGAGGCAGCAGCAAGTTCCAAGTGAGTCTCAAAGATTTTATTTTTACTCTGCCTCAATGTTGCCAGCTAAAAGGGGGAGGGAGAAATTTTGTGCATGGGGAATAAAATACATCTCTCCACATTTGAAGTGTATTTGCATGATTTGGATTCTGTCTTCCTGACACCAGTACAGCGCAGTGAAATAATTTTTTGATCCTAAAAAAGAGAAGAGAGTATTTTCAAGATGACTTTTGTTTTTTCCTTTCTGATTTTGTTCCTCCTGACGCTAATTAGCTGGAGCACATAACACCGAGCTGCTATTGCACGGCACAGCTTTTTCTGGGCACTAGGCAGCAATACCACAGGACTGTGCACTCACATGAACCCAAGACAGGAACAGGCAAGGGTAGACTGAGAAAGATGAAAGAAAAGAGCTTAGAATTTAGAGAAGGTTGAAAAAGCCGTTTGTAACCACTCAGGAAAGGTTTGGTGCCTGGGAACCTTTGCCACCAGAGAGCAATGGAAGCCTTTAAGTACACACATCACCCACTTGGTTTAAAAGACTTCCTTGTCTGTCACTGAATAACATGGGTTGTTACTTGTTCTAAATCCAGTCTAAAGAGACTAAAGATCTGTTGTGGAAGCTTTATTGAGGCTCTTTTAAAATTATACTCCAGGTACACATGAAATATTTTAAAAATTCAAATATTTGAATCCTTTTTTCTTTTCTTTTTTTTTTTTTTTTGTCCTAGTTAGCAGAACACACATTTTTACAGGACATTAGAGATATTATGTATTTTTTTTAGTGTGGAATGAGTACTAATTCTAAATCCACTCATCCATAATATTGTACAAATGACTGAGTTTCTTGTAGTATCATATGTATGTTATATTTCTTCTTACTGTCATGGAAATGGGCATTTTCACTACAGTCTTCAATGGATAGAGGCAAAGCTTCTATTTGTCTCTGTGTTACTTCTTTCCTCTGCTCCTCTGTCACATGAGAGAATGGCATCTGGTTTATTGCTGAAGTCACAACATTACTTCTCTAACCATGATTGTGAAAATCCAAAACCGATGGATTGCTAACTGTCTATCAGTAGAGCGCCCCTGAGACCACTGTGGTCTTCAAAAATTATGAGGAAATGGGTTGAGAATTCTTGAGATTAAGTTTCCCAACAAAATTAGTGTATGGCCAGGGACACAGTGGAATCTTCACATGACCCAGTGCAAGAAATGCAGCAACTTCCAGTCAGCTGTTGGTGCTTACTGCCAGCTGCCCACAGCTCTACCCACTCTTCTTGGACTTTCCAGCCTGTGGTTCCCAATGTGTTGACTTTCTAAACATGAGCTTATGCTTTTCAGCTCTCTTCATACCAAAAGCATGAAAATACTTGAGGTTCATTTTTAAAGCAGCATGCAAGAATGAGGGAGGCAGCTCTACGATGGGTTGAAGTGATAAATCACAATGTCTCCTCCTTCATCTCCCTCCTACTCAGTGAGGAAAAGGTAAGCAAAGAGAAATGCATGCATACACACACATGTACAACTTTTCTGAGGGAAGTGATATAACCAAGTCAAAACATAATGTCTTTAATAGGTGGTATGTTTACTGAAATGAAAGACTTCAGCCTCCTCTGTTCACAGCACAACTTGGCCAGCAAACAGCATGGTTTCCTTTACTACCCTGGCAGTAAATGCATCATCAGAGCAGATCAGTGAATGAAGCAGGAGGAAAAGATAGTGTGTAATGGCATCAGTTGTGGATGCCACGCCCATGCCTCAGACATAGTCCACTGAGACATATGTCCATATTGCTCAAGGAGTCTTAGAATAAATTATCATAGAATCATAGAATGGTTTGGGCTGGAACCCCATCTTAATAAAGATCACCAGTTTAAAGCCCCCTGCCATGAGCAGGGGCACCTTCCAGTAGACCAGGTTGTTTAAAGCCCTGTCCAACCTGGCCTTGAATGCCTGTGAATAAAGACTCTGACAGACTTCTCAAGCTAGCATTATTCATTGATCCAACTAAACCCCAGCTCTATTCCCTTCCTGTCTCCTTCACTGGACACTTTGCATCCCCAGCTTATGTTTCCATGCTTGGCTCACCCATATTATTTCTGTGGTTTTTCTCTGCTAACTCCTTACCTAGTCTTTCTTCCTCAGCTTCCTCATTCACAATGATTTCTGATATTCTCCTTTAGATTTGTCATCTGATCTTAGGTTCTTGTTCTAGTGTTTTTTTCCTAGGCATTTCCCACCATTTTCACCATATCTGATCACTAATTAAACCCTTATCCCTTTCATACCTCATTCCTACCAACCTATTTGTTTACTGTCAGACACCTCTAGAGCTTCATCTCAATCCTATCTCAAACTACATAATAAAATACCCACCCCAGCCTTTTGTCTGCTCTTGATTATTCCCATCCCACAGCTCTCAGTACCTTGGCAGTCCCTTCCAGCTTTCCTCTTCCATGCTGCAGCTTCCACCCCACGCACACTTACCATGGCATTCCTGCCCTGGCCAGCTCCCTTTTCCTCTCTCCTGTACCAACAAGACCTGGTGTTGTGACTGTTGAAAGTGCATCCTTGCTCTCAGATCACACCCAGACCTCATCCAGCAACATCAACAGCTTGGAGCCAGAAACATGGGGAAATTAATGTGCAGCCTGAGCCTGCAGCCTGCTTGGGTGGATGGACTCTGGGAGAGTTTAATTCAAAACTGGGGTCTTTACTGAAAGCATCTGTTATACACAGGCTCCAAAGTCTATAACGTGACCAAACTTTGATAAAATTTCATGAGGACAGCAAGAAGTTAATCTTTGATAAATAGACCACCCAGCTTGCAAACAGGAAGTCTCTGTACCAAAGGATGAATGTGTTAAAGCTGTTTAAAGAAAAGCCTGCCAGAAGCTTTTAGCGTGGTCAAAACAATGTATTTTTTTATTTAGTTGTGTTTTCAGAAACAGCTGAAAGCTTTTGACTGAAGTTTTCTAGAAAATTGTCTAGAGGCAAACAACCAGCATGGAAAATTCCAGACTGAGAAATTCATGTGTGACAAAGTTACATGCAGCTGATAACAGCACTCTGGGTTCAGAAGTGATGGATAATTGTCATAATAGTGTGACCAGTCCAACTGCATCACACTTGTGTACTAACCAAATCAGACAGCATAGTACTGCTTACCAAGTGGCAAAAGCAGTGTGCAATTTCTTTTAGTTCAGAGGTGATTATGACATTTCATTCCATGCATTCATATCATGGAAATATGAATTTGAAGCCTAATGGAATATATTCAAAAGCATTATGAAGCACAACCAAATAAGAGGGTTCTGTCAAAATCCCAAAATTATTCAATGTGAATAGTATGCAGCATGTATGTGTGTAACAGTAGACATCAATAATACTATTACAGGAACACTAGGTTTGATTCTGTTTTTAAAATGTTTTATTATCAAGGTTAGCTTAAACGCTTTACATCTTATGTAAAATAAGAAGACTGAGACCCTTTTCTGTTTGAATGTGCAGTACTGCAGAGTGGCTAGAAAGTGGATCAGGACTTAGATCACATCTGTAGACCTCTTCCATTAGGTCTCTCTGTAAATAATTTCTGTGACTCATATCTCCACTGGTAAACAGCATGTGAAGGTCTTTGGCGTGATGCAGCTAAATTTTCAATTTCTTGACTTCTAGAATGCTGTTAGTTCAGTTTTCTTGTTTTTTGCCACCACCACAAATAACACCAGCCTCATTAGTGCTAGGAAATATCCTTCCAGCAGATGGCAGATACTGCTTATCCAATGTAATCCTGTCATTAGGATCCGTACGACTGATGTGGGACCTGAAACACCAGTAAAACAGGAGCTAAAACCTGAATAACAATCCTCAAGACACGTTTCAAAACGATCTTGGGTAGCATGATTAAAATTTGCCCTATTTCTTACATCTTTAGTTAGTACAGAATTCCCAAGTGTATGCTTATGTGTGCTTCTTTTTCACTGTATGTATGCTTTCTTTGGTAAAGTATTTTTGGGGAAAAAAGAAGTGAAGTAATGATAAGTTATCTAGTTGTTCAAAAATAAGGGAAACTGTTCTCAGTTGGGCATGTGTTTATGGGGTTTGAGTACTATTATTTCCCGTTAGTGAATCACATGAATTGCCACCAATAATGTTAATTAACAAATCAGAATTCTTTCAGACTTGGTCAATCAGGCATTTTGTAACAGGAGCAACTCATGCAAGTCTGACCAATGTATAGCAGATTTAAAGCCCTGAAATACTTCACAGTAAATCTTGAAATCTGCTCTATTTTCACTGCTATTCATCCTACCATACTCATTAGTTTCCTCTATCCTTTATAAAAGTTCACAGTCAGAGAAGTTACCGTAAAGTTCACCTCATGGTGTAAGAAGCATAAAATATATTAGTTGATGGAGATCTCTTAATGTTACAGCTCTGTGCTTCATTCTACTATCTTTTGTATGCTGCTTAAGAAAAGTGTACCAACTGGGGAAAGAAAAGGCAAAAGAAATAGTAAGAAATAGCTTAATATTTGGAAACATTTACAATTTAGCCACCTCTTGCAGATGCTAAATTGTTTTCCAGATCTGGGATGTGTGATAGGAAAGACCCTCTTCTGTACGAATTATATCAAATTTGCTTTCCATACTAATTTTTCTTTGGCTTTTTCTGAATCAAAGCTCCCATTATAGCATGTAGGCTTTTATTCATTAGCCATTCAGATGAGAACTGAATTCTTCCTTGGTACACTAAAAATGGTAAGCTAAAGAAATATATGATTTTTGCATCTTTTTCATTTGTTTGTTTTGTTTGGGAGTTGGGTTTCTTTTGTCCCAGCTGGCTGGGTTATTTTGATTAGATGGTACTCTAGGAGGCCATCTCTTTCCAGTATTATTTTTTAAACATTCTTCAGTCCTGTTCCTGATCTTTTCTTCACTCTTTAGAGATTGATTGGCTTGTGCTAGGACAGGGATCATTCCCAGGCAGCATCTTCACTCTTAATGGGAAATGTTACATAGCTGCTTAATATCGTTCTGTGAATATAGATTTAAATGCTCTGCGAGCAGCTGCATAATTTCTTTATTATGATAGCAACTCTCTTGGCAAAACTAGACTATGCCAGATGATGCTTTATTGATACGATTCCTATTATTATTACTATTGACATTATTATGCTTAATGTTGAAGCCATTCCATACAGGAGAAGGTGTATCACAAAGAGACTGTAGGACCATTTTTCCATTGGTTACCCAGCATAAACTTGAGTGACACACCAAGTATATATGTTGAAGGCATAAGAGTTTCAAAATTAGGGAGTTTCAGAAATAAGGGAATTTCCTATGAGGTATATGCCAAAGGTAAAGTATTGAAATTGTCCACTAGCTAGTCTTGTCTCCTGCTTCATAACTAACAGAGATAAGCATGCCCAGGAGAAAATGTAACACTTGGCAAAGTCTAGCTTTCATGCCAGTGTGAAATACAGCATGAAGTGTTTGGTAGCACCTATGTCAATATGTAACATTGGACTGTTAGACTTCAAATCTCAATAAGAAGAATTTAGTATTTAGCACTTTTAAATTGTTTGTGCAGTCAGATGGGGACCCAAGTGGCAGTGAATGCACCATAGGTCTTCTTGCATGATACAATTTCTTGTATGATACTATTTCTATCAAGAATAGGAAACAAATGACACTCGATCATAGATAAGTGTCTAGGAGCATTGTCCTGGGTTCAGCTGTAGCAGCCATTTTTCTTCTTAATAGCTGGTGCAGTGCTGTGTTTTCAGCTTTAGCCTGAGAACAATGCTGATAACACCGATGTTTTTGGTTGTTGGTAAGTAATGTTTACTCTGATCAAGCACTTTTCAGTCTCTCATGATCTGCCATTGAGGGGGGGAACAAGAAGCTGGGAGGGAGCAGAGACAGGACACCTGACCCGAACTAGCCAAAGGGGTATTCCACACTTACTTGCAAAATATTGTCATTCATTCTTCTAAAAAGCTGTGCTGCTGTGTCACTGCCCTGATAAGGATCACAAGATTTGCCTGGGTTTTAGCCTGGTTTGCTAAGAGCTAATCGTTGTAGGCTTTTTCCTTTTCATGTATCTAGAAGGAAAGAAACAGAAAAATGGGGAAAAAGATAAAGGCTGTCTGGCCAAACACATCTACTTCTCTTTTCTTCTGCCCTCTTCATTGCTGTAGGTGCTGGGAGGCTGAAACATAAAAGTTTTTATGCATCAAGTAAAACAACAATTCTCTCTTTGCAGTCTTGACCTTAGGAAACATAATTTTTTCTTTCTTCTTGAATCAAAGCATATAAGCCAGATGTGACATAAATAGTGGTGTATCTAGCATATGTATCATTTCACCTCTACACATCTATACAGTCCAAAGCATGAGGGAATATAGCAGGAAAATAGCAGTAAGTAAGAGAAACTATTGAGGTTTAAAACTGATTTAGCACTGCTGGCGGTTTCACTGTGGGATTGTAATCAGCATTACTTTACATGAAGTTGTTTGTACTAGCTGATATATAAAATTAAATTGGAATACGGTCAAGGCTAGACAGTTTATTTAGGCATGGAATCTCCAAAGCAGAAAGGTTCTATATCCCCACATTGCTGGAACTTAATGCATAGTATATTCCAGGTTGGGTGAACATAGAAGCAAGAAAAGATGAAAAAAAGACAGTCTGAACCCTCTCACAACACCTAGCATGAACAATGGAGTTTGCATCAAGGTGAGTGCTCACAGGAAGAATGCCAGCCTCGTTCGAATACCTGAGGGTGCAAAGTGGCAGGCTCAATTTTCAGCCATGCCACAAAGCACTTTGATCATCAGACACCCACGTTCTCTTTCATTGGGAACTCCCATGGGAGGTAGGTACCTCAAAAATTTAAAGGTCTATCTATCAGTAACTTGGTTTCTCATGGTACTGAGGATAACAGCATTTTTTTAATTAGTGGGGCTGAGAGTATAACTGTGAAGTCTCAGAGTTCTGTTATTTAAATAACAGAGATGGATACTTCTCATTCATTATGGTGGGGTTTTTTAATAAATCAAAATAAAACAGCTGGAACCAAACTATGAGAATGAATTTGTACTACAACTGCTATAATTGAAACAAATGCTTAAATCAATCCTAAGTATAAATGCAGAGCGTGAAAATGGATTTGTAAAACTTGTCCTCATTGAGTTGTAACATTTCTGTGAAAGCACTTTGTAACCGAGTTTCTTGTAACACTGCTGTAACTGTGCTGTGGCTGCCTGTTTGCTGTGTGTGCCTTAAAGACACCCCTTTATCTTTTCTGAATTGATTTGCAAGAAACACTCTCTCTGGAGGAGGATCTCAGATATGAAACCTGCGGGACAGATGGGAATGATACAAATCAGAATCACTGAACTGCATGAAATACTATTTCTCGACAAGCAATCTTTCCCAGATTGTCCATACCTTTATAAAATGTTGCTTCTTAATGTTTAATCTTGTTTGAATCTTTAAGACTTTAGCTGCTATAGAAATATTTGCTTTTATTATTTAATATTTTTCCTTTCTCCCTTTCCCTTTGGTCTTCTCCCAAATTGGGTTGTAAGCCTCTTAGGGCAGGAGCAGCATCTGGCTGTGTTTCTGCAGGGCCTGCTACAACTAGATTAATAAGTTTCTATAGCTATGTATACACACTTAGGACTTCTTAAGTGTCTGGACCCAAAACATTTACCCCTGGTAAGCTGTTGCTGCTATCACACTTTCTCTCTGCAAAAAAAAATATAACAAAGAGTCATCTCTGCAACGAAGAGATCCTTCAGAAGGATCCTGGGTCACAAGCACAACAGCAGCATTACTCAGCCGATGGTACAACTCAGCTTATCACAAAGTCTTAAATGCTTGTATAGTGAGCAAAAATGTCAATTTTTTGTCCTGAACCTTCATAAAGGTGGCTTTGTTCTTCACTTGACACATCAAAGCTCCACATTTCTGTCAGAGCAGAAAATCCTGACACTGTGTTGAGAAGTCCTTCCTGACCCTGCCAAATTATCTGAGTGAGAACTGGGGCCCTCTTCCTATTTGCATATACCTCTGCATCTTAGAAACAGAGCTGTTTCCTTTTGCTCCCTGACAAGCACAAATAGAGGAGGGAGAAAGATTATAAGAGCTAACAAAATCTGCAGAAGGTATAGGCAACTTCACAGCACGCAAAAATCTGTGACTCCATAGCATACTGATGGAGGGTTTCTGGTGTGGACTCCAGGGCTTCCAGTGTTGGAGGAGTTGCTGATGCGAATGAGCTACCCTCAGTCACTGTACAATTTTGTCTAGTTTTCACTAGATTTGTGCTAGTTCTCCTGCCCTTGAGACATGCTGATGGGAGCACTGGTCTGTATGCAGCGTGAGAGGCTAGAGAGGCAGGGTCCCAGAGTGCTGCAGGCAGTGTATAGCCTTGTGGCCTGACAGAGGCTCAGCACAACTGCAGTGAGACATCCCTTGCTCTCTCAGAGGGAATGAAACCGGGAAGCCAATTTAGCAGAAAACATGCAATGGAAAAAAGCAAATAGCTGGGTGCTGCTTTAGCTCCCCAGCCTGATTCCTTACGGAATTCCTTAGAGTGTCAATGCAGTGTGAGTGAAAGTGCAAGAGAAGGTATGAAAAACACAGCTCTAGGCATTTGTGTGGTATGAGAGGACCTTGCCCTGTTTGACATCACCTGGCCAGATGTACTGCACAGATGCTGATGCTATGGGGAAGTTACAGCATGGTCTGGCACCCTCCAGGGGAGCCCATTTGTCCTGTGTGCAGGGATCTTAACTCCCCTGCCTCCCCCTCAAACTGCACAGCGTGAATGCTTTCTCTCAGTGTGTAGCATATAGACAGCACACAGCTTTTATGTCAGATCGCAGAATCATAGAATCATAGAATAGTTAGGGTTGGAAAGGACCTTAAGATCATCTAGTTCCAACCCCCCTGCCATGGG
>WYDI02016888.1:0-21889 GCA_009867235.2 Psittacus erithacus
CCAGAGAAGCTGTGGCTGCCCCATCCCTGGCAGTGTTCAAGGCCAGGTTGGACACAGGGGCTTCGAGCAAGCTGCTCCAGTGGAAGGTGTCCCTGCCCATAGCAGGGGTTGGAACTGGTGGAGCTTTCAGGTCCCTTCCAATCCAAACCATTCTATGAATTTCCGTTGAAAATAGGTATTTTCTAATCTTAAGGAAATTGCAGCAGACAGGAGTCTGAATGCAGTGAAAAAAATGGTCTTTGCAAGGAACTAGCAACTCTTTCTACCCTAAACCATAGCAACTTGTTGCTTGTGTTTTTCCCTTTAAAAAGGAAAGGTAAAATGAATGACAACAGGATCTGATTTTGTAAGCTCTAATGCATGAAGATACCACTGTGGGAGTCCTTGTACTGCATTGGATTGAAAACAACAGCAAAAATACGATAAGGCAGAATTTAATCTGGAGGAGAATTGAATCAGTGCCGTCCTGTGGAGGTTACTCCTCACTACTCTCATTGCAAAGGGCAAATGAAGAAGACATCTGTTAAAGTTTAACTTGGTTTTAAGAGTATTAAGCTTCATCCCCATTTAACTCTCAGTGATGTTTTTAGCTGACATCTTGGTCTGATGCTGGTATCCTATGTGTGTACCAAAAAGATGAATTTCTCTCTAGAAGTACCAAACTCCAAACCATCACATTGTCTCATCACTTGCAGCACTTTGTTTAATTACTAACATTGCAATATCTGCTGTTAAGCAGATCATATATGCACTGTAATAACTATTATGTCTGTCACTGCAACTCTAGGCGCACTGTGCTTATACTGGAACTTAGTAATAAGGTTAGAGGATACCCAAGTCATTTGGAGCAGGCATTTTGCACTAGCTGCAGAGGAATTTCTAATGAACTGTTTTCTGATGAGGCTTGAAGGCTTCCGACAAACAGAACCTGACTTTCACATTCTCTGACACAGTTTTAAGCCTCTCCCTTTACCAAGGATCCTTTTCTGTCATCTAGGCAATGGAGAGCACTGCTGTGATAACGTTTGTATTCTTGACTCCTCTCCTAAGTGAGTCTTTTGGTTCCTGTCTTATTCCAGCTCTTCACTTTTTCCAGTACATGAATGGAGCCGTCCAGGAAAGGCCTGGACAAGGATGCTTGGTCAAGCACGTGCTCTGACAATTTTGGCACCATCAGCGGTGATGTGAGCCATTTCCCACCAATCATCCTAACTCATTGCTGGATTGACTTGAATTCCTACTCTGCACCCTCTGTTCAGGTTGTCAATAGGGCTCTTTAACACCGTTTGATTTTATTCTTACCCTCCTGGCGAAGTCTAAAGCTTTACAAGATTTCCTTTTGGTTTGTAATGATAGAAAATCCCACTCTGATAACAGGGCTGCAGAACCAGAGTATGTGACAATGTGAAACAACATAGACAGGATATTGGTTGTTGCTCTAACAATGTCTGAGCTGCTGTTCCATCCTTCCAGCCTGCCTGCATGGTCTCACATGGCACAGTCTTACATGGCATTTCTGTCTTGCTCATTCCTACCAGAGGCCAAAGATCATCCATATTTTTCTGTTGCAAAGCATCTGATACCCCTTGGAAACCAGCTCAGGGGACTCATTTGAACACTGAACAAGGAACTTCTTAGAGCTGTCCAGAGGGGCCATTAGGCCAATGCGTCTGCAGCACTCCATGGAACCTAAAATGGTGCAAAGATGATGGGGATGGAAAGATGGTGGAGAAGCAAAGATGGTGGAGAAGGAATGTCAAAAGACAGGTAAGTCTCAATATTTCTTTAACTGGACCTAACTCAATGTCTTTGTACTTTCTGCTACCAAATTCTGCATTCAAACAAAGGAAGAAACAGTAATGTGGGTGCAGAAAGAACTCCACATTTCCTTCTGACGCAGTGAGTACTCAGGCCTGTTTAAGTCAAGATTTGGTCTACATAGCACTCACTTATTATATGCTCCAACAATAGAGCAAATATAGCTGCATTACTCTGGTCCTTTGCCTGGGTGGAATAGTCCTGTCAAGATCAGCCCAGGATCAACAGAAATTCAATTTAGAGCATGTTTTTACTGTGCCTGGGATGGAGCTAGGAGATTACTGCTTCATTGCATTGTAAGGCTATTATGTTTAGCTCTGGCTCCAAGTTACAGCATCTTCAGGCTGTAACCTCTCCTGCCCCTGCTTGACTGAAGCTTGGCCTTAATTTAAGCAAGGCAAGGCACTGTCATTAATGCAGCTGTTTACTGATGCTGATGACGTGAGTCGTTTATTCAGCAGATGGTATTCAGAGTGGCACTGAGGTTTGCTCTGCTTTCAGCATCCCATCCATCAGCTGAGCGCTGCACAAGCAATGCTCTGACACTTACTAAATTTGGAGTTGTTGGGGTTTTTTTGACAGGTTCCCTGGGTTTGGTGGCTCACAGACAACATGGGCTTTCCCTCCTGCCAAGAAAACAAACACTCCACTTTTGTTTACTTGCACCTCTTTGGGAAGGGGAAAGGGCAGGACAGGATTGCATTCTGAGGCAGAAATACACAGCCCATGTGAGAAAGATAGAAACCTGCTCAGTGGACCTTATAGATGTTTGTTCTACAGCTGCAGAGCTGCGGGGTAGCACTTTTGGAAGGTCTGGATATGTCTGTCTCTTGTTGACTTGAATTCAGGATGACAGAGGAGTTTCTAAAAGCCTGCAGAAGGGAAATACTTGTAACCAGGCTATAGAGCTGTAGCTTGCTAAGCAAAGGAGAAGGGGATCAGAGCATGACAGCCTTCCCTGTGACTTAGGAAGGAATTGAGCTGGGTCCTCTGTGGGATGATGACATCCAAGTTACTCAGTGACTGCAAAAGCAAACAAATCACTGCTCCTTCTGCCTTCTCAGCATTTTCTGCCCCTTTATTACATATTCTGTGGGTTCCCCAAGCGGTTTACCATGTTCAGGTATGCAGCCTGATGGGATGGCATCACAGCCTGGCTGCAAGTGCCTCCCACTTGATAGTTTTTCCTCTTCAGTTTGGTTCCCTGTGGAAATGAGGCTGTGATCACACTCTCGGAGTATGTGTCCCCCACTTCTGCTAGTGCCAGTCATACCTGACAGAGGTGTATCTGTCTCAGAGACTAAGATTTCATAAGAGGTTTATGAAAGTAAGTGTCTTGCGTAACAAGAGAGGTGCATCCACAGGCATCTTACACAGGCATCGTACACAGTGCCTCTTACACAGGCATCAGAAAGGGAAAGAGACTCTGGAAACCCTGTAAATGGGAATTACTTCTAGAAGGGGATTCCCTTTGCCACTGAGACAAGAGAGGGAATTTCCTAATGAGATTCTTATTTTCTTCTGCATTAGTACATGATATTGGTTATAGTACTTGGTTTTGTTTTGGTGTTGCAAAATGGCAAAGATGAAAGCATGCATTTTCAGTGCTGTTCAAAACCAAACACTGAAAGCAAAGCAAGCATGGTCTAAAGTAACGCAGCCCTTGTACAGCTCCATGCAAAGAAACCCACAGACTAAGATGTGTGTGTCAGTGGGATCAGCTTGAATTCAAAAGCTTGTTGATGGCACCTTCTTGCCTCTGTTACCTGACCATTCACCGATCAGCTAATTTTACCTTTCCTTTAAAACACAAGGTGATTTACTACATTGAGGGTTAGTATCTCTGTGACCTTATGGGGCATCAAAGATCACTACCAGCATCTTTGGATTATATAGATGAACCAGGGAGCGTATGAGGATCCTGCTGGCTGGTACTGCAGCGCAGTCATGTATTAAATGCGGGATTAATGTGGGTTCCCATAATCTGGATCAACACACAAGAATGTAAAGCTGGCTTTCTCTCTGAGTGCTTTGTGCATTATGAGCTGTCAGTTTCTCCATCTGCCTGAACTGCCCTCATGGGACATGCAGCTCCCTGGCCCTCTTCCCTGCTGTTCCCCTGCTCTCTGGCCAAGCACTGTTTCTCAGGCTGTGCCGTGCAGGATGATATCTACCACGAATTACAAGCACTCAGGCCCAGCACCAGGGTGTGAAGGCGAGAAGGTAAGAGCAGGGTGGGAGGTTGTGTTTCACACCGCGGCAGATGCTCTGTGCCTCCGATGCCACGCTTTTACCCTTGTCTCGCTGCATCAGCAGCATCTCTGGGAAGGCTGATGTGACTCCAGGGATCTCTGATCCAGCTGTGGCTCAGGACCCACTGGGAAACTGAGAGCAATGGGGAGACGAGCTCCAGCTTTTTGGAGTTGAAAAGCAGCAGATTTTCCTTTTCATGCAGCTGCAGGCGCAGTATATACATATATAAAGGCACATGCCTTTCCTCTTGGTAACAGTAAAATGCACAGAGAAACGAACAAACACTGGGGATTTCACTGTTTCCAGTTCAACAAAATCCCATTTTCCAGTGGAAGAATATGTAATTCCTGGAACTTTCAGCCAGCCGTGCTGCTGCCTGCTATTCCCAGTTTCCTTCCTGTGATGCAGTGTGCGCCAGTGATGCACCCTGAAAATGTGCTTTCATCAACTCTTTCATGCAGGTGAATATATCTCTCTGTAAATTACCCAGGACTTCTGCAATTTGTCTTTTGGAAATGATCTGTATGGTTTTTTACGCATGGCCCTCAGCTGCAAAACCCTCTTAAATCTTTGTCAAATAGGTAATAATGAAGAGAATATATTTCTATGCAGCGTGGACCTTCTGACTGCAGCACACTGTAATATCTTAACCTTCAATGTTCTTGCAGTAGATTGAGCTGCCAATCATCAAATGACCTGAAGAGAAAAGAAGAGACAAAGAAGCTGAAGAAAATTCTGGTACTTGAGTGAAAATATCTACATTTAGGCAACAATAATGTCTCATGTCCTAGTGAACATTAATGCAAACTGTGCTTAATGGCAAACTAAATTAGCAATATATGCTTAATTTGAATCTGGTAAAACTCGTATTTATTCAGAAGACACTACCCTGCATTGAAAAATTCACATGCAGCAGAATCTCCCTTTCAAGCTGTCTACAGAGGTGCACCCACACGCCTATACCCTTATAGCCTCAGTGTCTTCTTAGTCCATTATGGCTGAATAGCAGCCAGTACAGGTGTGCTGTGCACATCTGCAGAGGGGTCTGGGCACCAAATCCGTGCACTAGTGTTGCCTTCACCTGCAGGTGCTGCAGATGAAAGAGGCACTGAAGGGGATGGCAGCAGTGAGAATATTCCTTGGTGTTGACTAGCTGCTGTCTACCAAGGACTGCAGCTGAGGGCTGTGTTAGTGGGTGTTGGGGCTTTAGAAAGAACACGAAGCAGCCAGAAGCTTACAATGAAATGATAAGATCTGACATGAATGTGCGTCTTTCTGACAGAGGGCACAATTTTAGAGGTATTGCAATTTTAGAGGTATTGTAATATCTGCATTTCCAAGCACCAACCTAAAGACAGTCTTTGTGCTTTTGCAGCACTGATTTTGACCAGTGAATGAGGCAAGT
This sequence comes from Psittacus erithacus, assembly GCA_009867235.2. Lineage (NCBI taxonomy): Eukaryota > Metazoa > Chordata > Aves > Psittaciformes > Psittacidae > Psittacus > Psittacus erithacus. The sequence continues at coordinate 5,477 of WYDI02016888.1, forward strand.
GTGAAGCATCACTTACAGGCTTTTGGTCTTGGCTCAAGCAGCAGTCAGGGTGTCCTACTGTGAGTATGAAGTATGTCCACATCTTTCACATCCTATTGGGTACAACACTGAAGCAGCCGTGTTTCTGTGAAGATGAGCTTATCACAGAGCACTCCAGACCCCATCTGGTGAGGGATGAGCCTTCCCTGAGCATCCACAGGAGTCAAAGAACCTCTACATCCCATGTGCAAGTCCTGCATTGAAAGAAATTACCCTCTGTCATCTAAACCAGCCTGATGCCCTCTTGTCAGGCTCTAGAGGCAGCTTTCAAGTCATATTGCAGACATGGTCAGCAGAAAGGAAGAGGAGTAGCTTCCATCTGCCAGTCAGGTACACCAGTGAGACCTCATTTATTCCTACTCCAAGTGCCATACAAAATGTGTGTTACATACATGCAATACCTAGCGCATTGTTTGTACATATGTCAGTAACCCTTTAGATTCCCACAACTGAAATGCATCTTGGTTTTCTGAAAACACGTGCTGTTTCCAGGACTGTGGCTTTGTATTGCAGGACGCCTCTGGAGGCTCAGGGCTGTGGAAAACCTGATTTCTCTGTTAAAATAAGAAATCACTGAAGCAAGTGACATGGAAGCGCACACATTATTGCACAGGCATGGAAACAGGGAAGGAAAATATTAGCTCACATTTTGAGCCCTGCAGAGCACTTTGCCTGTGATTTCCTTCTCTTTTCTGGTGTACCTGACTCATCTGTAAGTACAAAGTTAATTACATTCTTTATATGGACAAGCCTTAGATCAATCTCTCTGTTCCAGACCCATCTGCTTGTGTCCAAATGAAATCTCAGCCTGTCTGCCTGGCATTTCCTCTTGATGTGTCATCCCCAGCTCCAGTTCAAGAAACCTAAAACTCAGCTGTTCATCTTTCAACACAGCTCTCAGCTGTTAATCAACAACCTCTACCCTTTTGGGGCAGCACTGCTGTTCTTCAGGTTGCCCATTTCTTATGTTTTTCCAAGCAGGCTTCTGCTTGTCCTTTGCTTCTTCACATTCAGGCAATCCTCCTTAAGCATCCAGAAAAAGTAATTTCTAATGTTTGGTTGAATTCCCCAAAAACCCCTTTTGATGGGAGGCCAAAAAATCCTTCAATAGAAAATAGCAAACTCTTCATGAGCACCTAAAATATCCGTTACTTGTGCTTGCTTTTCGAAGCTGAGGCTTAGATTATTAAGACCTTTTCTGAAATCGGCTTTTATTGCTGTTTGAGCAAGAAGCTGGCACCTTTAAGAGCAGTGTGATTTGGCATGGAGAACGGTCCTATGATTTTCGCTTTGAATTGCCTACTGTTGTTAGAATAACAATAGATTTAATTCTTCCCTCATAGGACTCCTATGGCAAGAGTCCAATGGCAACAACAGCAAAATCGGAGCAGACAAAACACCGGTCCCCCATCTGAAACCAGTCCTTCAGATCCCTGCCTATGGCTGTGATTTGGCACCCTTCTCTGGGTGGGCAAGGGAGCAGTTAGATGTGTGTTGTGAGCCTCTGAATTAGTGTGTTCTTTCCCTTGTATGGGGCTTTGTGGCTAAAGCTACAATTTGCAAAGATCAGTGTTTTCTAATTCATTAATTTGCTTGTGGCTGTTACCATGGTGCTGTTACTTGGCAGGCAGGGAGCACTCCTAACAAGTGCACTGAAGTCAAGCTGGAATTAATTTCTCCTTTCTCTCTGTTTCTGTTCCTTGCCCCCAGAGTGGGGACGTGTGGAAGGACGCAGACAGGAGGATTTCTTCCAGTGTGATGGGAAATGTTGAAGCTGGAAAAGGGGCACCTACTCTCATCAAGACATCCCGTCTCCCATCCCACATCCTGGGGCAAGGAGGACAATAAACCCCCTTGTGCACTGAAACCAATCCTGATGAACTGTGGTGATGGAGAAGGAAGGCACAGCAGAGGTAGCAAGAAACACATCCATGAGGCTTGGCAGGAGAGTGTGAGGCTGATCTGGAAAGGGAGAGGTGCCCCAGTAAGTACTGACCCAGGTGGGAGGTAGATAAAAGCCCTTGCCACCAGAGTGCGGCCATGCAGCTTTCGGGTGGTTCCCTATGGCTCTATGGAAAGGTGGTCACACAACCTGCCTAAAGAACCCGTTTCCTTGCCACTCCCAATGTCGGGGCATTTCCAAATGTTATTTTTCTAAAGTGTAAACTAAAATCCTGATATTGCCAGCTACAGGACTATGATGTGATGCTGTGATACCAGCAGAGCTAAACTACCCACTGGCAAGCGCGCTGCTACAGGTCTGAATGCTGCACCAGATGTTTGTAAATGGTGTGTGTTATGCCTGGGAGCTGTGACTTTCAAAAGAGACAGCTGTTGTTGTTTCTTGGGTTGGGTTTCAGTCTAATTAGAGCTACCACAGAATAAGTGTGTGTGGATCATGTTTCCAGAGCAGGTCTGTTTGTACCTCTATGAGCTGTATGTGTGGTTTCAGTGTCTGGTCACAGTGGGCCTGTGGTTGCCCTGAACCCCAATCAGCAGACGGGGATCTGAAGTTGATTTCATGTCAGGGCCATGTCTGGAAACTGTACTGCAAACGCTGGGGCCTGATCCCCAGCAGCACAATGACAACTAAGGGGGAAAACCCTTTGCTATTGTTATCTCCATTCTGCAGCCCCCTTCATGGGCAAAACTCCTGGGAGGTGGAGATGGGCCAGTGAATGACAACGCTGAAAAACATGTTCACATTAACTTCCTATTGAAATGAGGGTCGTGAAATGATGTGATCCTCAGTTAACTCTGGGTTCTCCAGTGTCACTCTGCAAGTAATGTGACCTGTCACCTAGCCAAGGTAATTAGCTCTATGTGCAGGGAGTGAATACAAACCTTGGAAATCCAAGCTCTAAGCAGAGTGCAAGATCACTGGGGAAAGGAGCAGTGAGGATTTATTGTTTCACCAGACTACATTACTTCAAATAGCATTGGATATACTGGCTGATGGTGAGAAACACAAAACTTCACCCATTTGAAGTGGCCCCATGGTCTCCAGTGTTCAGATGGGGCAGAGCAAGTGTCTTGCCTTGTTTTCTCTCACGCCTTCATGACCACTCAAATTCTTGGTTTCTCTTTCAGATTAAATTCTGGCATCCCTTTTAAAGTGAGTCTTCTTCAACCCTGTGGTTATTAAAGGACTGCATTGCCATGCGCAGGAGAACAGGGAAGATCTGCCGCCGCCTTCTTTCTGCCCACCATTCCTGAAGTTCAGTTCTTCCAATCCAGCAAGCCAAGTTTCTGCACTGTGGAAGAAGGTAACTCACAGCCCCAGGCAGAGCAAATTCCCTTTCCCTATTGGATTTGGTTGGCTTCCTCTGTAGGTTTACTCAAGGTCCAGCAGGTGCAAGACCTGTTGAACAGGGTGTACAGTGCAGTGCAGTGGTTTAAATCCAGCAGCCACGATGCTTGAGAAGATTCAGTGTGAAAGCTTTACCAGGATTATGTCTGAGCTGAAGAATGTGAAATTGAAAGGGAAGGCTCGTAATGGAGGTCAGGATTATTACAATAATAATTAGGATTATTGGAAGCCCCATGCAAAAGAAAAATGCAAAAGAAATGAATTCGCCCTATACCAAAGATTGCTTTTTAATCATTTTTAACCATTTTAATTAATGGTTTTGAATTATCAATGATCAAAAATGTGTCATAAAGCAAAATGTGTGAATCTGATAATTGTAGAAGTGCCATAAATAGCTTTCAGTTGTTGGAAGCTGTCAAATTTCCTTAAGATTCAGGTATTCACAGCTTATGTCAGGGAAATAAAGTTCACAATTTGACCTGAAGTTTGGTTGTGACTGAGTGACTTAAAGCAATCAAGTTTTAAATCACCAAATACTCATGAAAGGGAGGCAGCCAATCAGCCCTGAATTGGCCCTTCCCTGAGACCTGGCATCTCAAGATTAATCTTTGAGCAAATATTTATTGGCCCCTCATTGTTTTAATTGCTTCCTCTGAAGGAGAAGAGGGCAATAACGTTGTGTTTGGCTCCCTGCAAGGGGCTGGGGAACTGGAGCCTTGGAAACTTGAAGGTGAGTTGCCAGGCTTTTTTCACTGCCTTGGTCACCTGAGACATCGCTTCATCTCTCTTACTTTTGTAATTTCCTCCCATCTCCCTCAGTTTCTCTTACATAAAAGCAAAGGAAAAGGAGGACAAAGGGCCTCAGCTCAGGTTCTCCTTGAGGCGGGTTTGATTAACGGGAGAAATGAAAGAGCTCTGTGCCCTGTTCATCCTCTTCATCAACAGCTGAAAATAAAATCACACCTACCCTTGGTTTTCAATAGCAGCACCTGAAATGACAGCTTTCCATCACGCCTGCTTTGTTTACTGATGCACAGGCAGCAGTGTGAGGAGGCCAGGTTGCAAACAGACTTCTCCTTGAAACAGATGCCTATCGTGCGTCTGCCGCTTCTTCACAGCTGAGAGATGGAGAATCAGTGTCTGAATTGAAGAATGCATTGCATTTCATGTAACCCTGCCCTGCAGAGATATTCTTTGTGTTGCAACAGGTCTGATTATTACTACTGGAGGCTGCCAATACGATTAAGTGTTAACGGATGGGTGCCTGCTTGCCAGAATGAAAGAGGAGGACTGTGTTCAGCTTCCATTTTTTTAGGCCTGTGTTCATGGTCACAGGGATGTAATGGGATGTTTGGAAGAATGAAGTCAGAAGTTGTTAGCAACTGAGGATGGCAGACGGCGCTGCTGAGAGATCTTGTGAACAAATTCAAGCAAAGTAAGATTTGGTGAGAGATGCAAATACATACTAAAGATCCATGATTTATTACAAATATGTAATAAGAATCCATCCACAGCAGCATGAACTGAGCACATAAAGAAAAATCATATATTATAATGAAGGTCCTAAATTCAGTGTTTGTCTTCTACATGCCAGCTGTGTATTTGTCATTTGTGTGCAAACATATGATAGAACACTCTAGTTAAAGCCCACACGGTCATGGTCTGACTGATGTTAGCCTGAGGGTCTCAAAGTCTGATGAATAAAACAGGTTAAGTGTAATTTCTGCTAAAGGTTTTTCTTGTTGCCCATGAAATAGCCTCTAATAGCCACTGGGCTAATTTGTTCTCCTATAACAGACAATGAAGTTTATTTATGGGTAGAAAAACATTCATAGCCTGACCTGCCTTCCCTGGGGTCAGCATGGCTCCATGGTCTGCAATGGTCATTCTTCCTTGCAGGAGTGAAGAACAGTGGCTCCTTGTGCTCATGTCAGAGTTTACAGTGGTTATGTCTGCAGAGCAGCAAGGAAATAATTTTGGCCCATTTGCCCAATAAAGATAAATCCCTACTACTAAGCAAGGGCAAGTTAATGAAAGGTACTGTGAACTGAGTTAACATGATAAGGGAGATACAAGCTATGATAAGGATGGTAACTCACGGTCATGTTGTTTTCAGTTGTATTCCAAAGATTTCTGTCACTGTGAACCTGAAAGGAAACATCTCTCTTTTCAAAGGCTTTGGATAAAGTTCTGGTCATGATGTCAGAAATGCATGGGTGTTCAGGGAACCAACACAATTCAAAGGACAGACATTAAACCACGTTTTTAACTATGTGGGACCTGCTTCCCCACTCCATATGTTTAGTAGATCAATATTAGATCCTCTACAGTCAATAGAGCTCACTGCTGTAAAACTGCTGTGTGCATGTTCTTAATGATTCATAGTTTTGAAGCCTGGCCAGTTCTATAATTCAACCCTCGCAAAGGCAAACAGCCTCCTGCCAATCTGCCCTTTCTTCTCTCATCCTGTTGTTCGTTAGGCGTCTGTAGCCCATTAGCTGGCTTACTATGGTATTAATATGTGGCATCATTATTCATAGCCAGATCTGCCGATAAGAAATTGAATGCTCTGGTAAACAACTGACTGGTTTTTTTCCATGACATCAACAACAAAGTCAAATGGGGTGCTGGAAAAAGGATAATTCCCAGGGTCATGTTAAAAGATTACATAGCTGCGTAGAGGAGGGGAAAAGCTGCTTTCAGAGCACTGATCAGGGACGTTCTGTGTCATTCCCAGCAGACACACACCAGCACATCTTCTGCTCACATATAAACTATCCACCTGTGAGAAACGGATGGGACTTCATGGTGCAGTTCTTCAAAATGACTTCTTTTCCAACCTTCCCCCCAGATGGCAAATTTACCTCTGGAAGAACCAGGACCAGACTTCTTTGTGCGAGGAAGGGCATAGGACTGGCCAACAAGGAGACATGCCTAAGCCCACCGTCTCTTTTCCTCCATAAAACCGGTGCCTCAGGGTACAGGATTGCACACGTGGCTATTCGGTTAATTTTTGGTCCTTCCCTTCCATGCTGCCTTTGCAAGTGCTTGCTGCCCCTTGCCATCTAGGAGAGTGGCTTTTGGGGAAGCTCTTTGCATGTCGCAGGGCTGGTTGAGCAGGCATGTATCTGCACACAGGGATGCTTCACACGTACCTGTCACGTTGGCATGGGTGAAATCCCCAGTGTTAGCATGTATGTGTTTTGCATTATATCTGTGGTTTACATTCTTGTGATTCCCCTGGTTCTGTTAGGATTGCTTTGCATTGACATCTGTTTGACACCAACACCTTCTCTTTCCCTTCCCAGTGGCTGGCTGAGTAATAACTGGCTTTGAGGCTGAGTTTAACTGTGATTAGGCCGTTGAAAACTCTGACTAATGCTGCAAGCACTTGGGCAACACTTATGAAAAAGTAAGTACCATTTTTAAAGCTTAAAATCATTTCCACTCCTTGCTCCTGGATAGCACAATTGCATCTTTTTGTTTCTTTAAAGTACACACAGTAACTTGGTGCAAGGACACTTATAATGAAAGGCCTCTCAAAGCTTTCCAGTGATTCATTCCTATTTTATGTTTCAGGTTAATAACAATGATTTTCAATAATAATTCAGAGAGGGTAAGGTCAGACACGACCCTTACACCATCATCTCCCACATTTCCTGGGTTATTCGGATCACTGCTGTCTTGAGGCTAGCAGCTTCAGTGCAGAATGAAGATTATTTTCTCACTAAGTAATTTCTTTCTGAGACTGAAACTCTGCCGTTCCTCTGGTGCCTCTTCCAACCGGTCACTTACCCTTGCTCCTCAAAACATGGACTTTATTTCTGGTCTGAGTTTGTCTCATTCATCTTTGAGTCCTTGGTGCTTTTTTATGTCTTTCTTAGATGAAAGAGCTTGTCACTGCCCTTGGCCTTGCTCTCTGGAAGTAATAACACCAGGTAGACAAATTGCTCTGAAACCATCCTCTTGATGAGCTTCTGATTAACTACCTGCCTGGAAGGCATTTTATATGTCTGGTATCATTTTTGATGCCTTTTCCATCACCGGGTTTTTCAGCATCTAGACTGCCAGCTAGTTCTGCAGCTGGTGTTCATCTTACCCATGTTGCCTGCACAGTTAATACAACCTCCCTTACAGTAGGCCACGTATTTCTTTTCTTTTTAAAGTATCTGAAATCTTTTTCCTTTTAAATCCCTGCAGCTGAAGCTTCTTTTGCACTGGTGGGAAGCCTGTAGAGCTGATATCCTTTTCAGTGAGTTTCAGGATGTGCCAGTCCTGATCTGAAGGTCTGTGGCTTCTTTGCCTTAGAGGAAAAACTGTCTCTCTTCATCATTTGGAAGAGATCTTGTGTCTGCAGGTGCCAGCACACAGTGTATTTGAATGGGTCAGGTCTTTGTAAGTACCTTTTGCCATGACTTTCCGAAAGATTGGAGCTGTGTTTGTCTAGTGCTGAACTGGAACCTCAGCACTGACACTGGCAGCTCTTAACACAACTTCTGCTGTACTGAACATACATACACTGAAAACTCCTCTCTCACAGTCCTGGCAGCCTTAGATCTTTCCCTGCTATCTTCAGCATGAGCTCCAAGTTTTAAGGTGTAGAACATGGAAAAAAAAGGAAACTTAAAGACATTAAGGAAAAATCTAGAATGCATTTTTAAACATTTTGGAGCTGTTTATTCTATATTGATTTGACTGATTTCTACTTCTCTTTCTTGTCTTCAGTATCAACAATTGCATCCTTTATTGGAGAACCAGGGAGAGTGTTTAACACTGTTGTTTTCACATTGTTGCACTAGAAGAGTGCAACTCCATAGACAGAGACAGGGATTTGATCGTGTGTTTGGGCTAGCATCCTCACTCAGAAGTGACTTGGAAACTCATTCTTCTCTATTGACAGTCTGTACAGCATCATCCTCACCCTGGCTGTAGCATCTCCTTAGGTGGCATAGATGAGCTTCACTGGATGCAGTATGTTTTTCTTTAAGGATTACATATGTTGGCATTTAACTTAAAATTTCTAATTATTAATGATTATATTTCAGTCATGTATCACTTGTTACCTTGAAACTGAGTTTTTCTCCCAGATACATCAATCTCTGCCCCTTCCTTTTCTCCTTCTTCACTGGGAATAAAGGCCACCATTTAAAGCAAGGATGAAGCATAGATATTTTATTTTCTCCTCTAGGATTCCACTGTTTTCTTCAGGAAAATAGAGGCCATTGGCAGTGTTATCTTGCCCCTAGATGTTTCAAGTGTGATCGACCCTGAAGTGCTATATGCACTATCAATCACAAAGACTGACATCAGCTCTTCTGTTGGCTTTTCTGTGGTCTGTCAAGTGGGAGGATGAGCCAGCTCAAGATGACTTTCCTGGGCACGTATGCCCCAGCATTTCTGAGAAGTGTTTCAGCTGCTTGCCTCTGAATCTGGAAAGGCAGAACAAAAGGGCAAGTGGCATGCACAGTGCAAGGCTAGTAAGGCTAAGAATAACAACCATGGGCTGCATGGATTTAGTTTGTAATGTGGCAATTTGGGTGTGGAAGTTTATCAGCTCTTATAATAACATCAGATTAATATTTTGCTGGAAGGACGCTTATGTTCTGGAAAAGCCATTATGAAGTTATCGTCTTCTTTTAATTTGATTTAAAGCCATCCTCCCTTTTAGAACATTAGCCTCTGCATGTTACTACTGAGATGTTCATCTGGGGAAGGCCCAATAATTAAATTAAACATGGGTTTATCTCCACAGCCAGAACAGTAGCAAGAGATGATTGATTTTAGAGGACTGGTCCTTCTCCTTGCTCTCTGATATCTCTCTGTCCCCTCTTTGTTTTCCTTCCAGTTGCCACATGTGCCATCTTTTCTGTTCCCAAAAGGAAGCCGCAGAGGTGGTAACGTGTGCTTTGCTCAGCTCATGCACTAGGCTCAGCACATGCATTTGTAGGTATGGAGGAGTATGAAATACTGGAAGGAACACGTAGGCTTTTCCTTAAACCAAAGCAAAAAAGAGATTTAGTAGTTGAAAGCAGCTCTTGAAATCATGTGGCACCATAAAAGACACCACCTGACAAATACAAAACACATAGGAAGAACTGCAAGATAAATTTTCAAGTCTGAAATTGTCATTCCTCTTTATCAGAGGACTGAAAACAGGAGAATACTGGAAAATACACAAACCACTGCCCTTCAAGTACCAGGGCACCTGGACTTGGTAGCAGAAGGCCTTATGCTTCACTTCTGTTAATTATCCCACACTTCCCTTAGGGTGATAGGAAGATAAAGCATGTCCATAGCCCCCTACCACTATGACAGGCTTAAACATCTTCTGAGACATCTCATTTTATGTTCCAGCCCTGTCTGTCTATTGTGTTATTTATTCCTGTGCCTTTCCCCCTTTAATCTCAGTTTTCAGAAGCTCAATTTTCTCTAGCTATCACTCCTTGTTGTAACATACCATGAGTCATGCCCCATATACTGAACAGTAGAGCATACTGCATGCAAAGAGGATTGTCCCAGCCAGCCTATCTGGAGAAAACATCATTTTTGGAAAGCTGGATCTGCCCTGTTGCAGCAGAGCTGGTTTCAAGTCTGCAATTTTAATGAAGCTGCATCTGAACCTTTTCTTATTTTCTTCTTTTCAGATTTATTCTCAATTATTCTCAATCCATGTGATTAGAACAGCTTTAGAGTCCTAAAAGCCAGCAGAACAATTATCTGCAGCCACCAGGACTGTAATTAGTATAATGTCCATTAAATGACAGTGTATGAACTTCAGCCACAGCTGCTCTGGGTGTTCTCAGTCTTTCGGGACTTAGACTGAACGAAGTCATGCAGAAATGGTGTTAATCTTGCATTGCAAATGTGACTGAGAGCTTATTAAAAACTCCTCCAGTTTCCCCAAGATTGATGTTTTAGATCGATGCTTTAGATCAACGTGCTCCTGTGCGCTCCAGCCAGCAGCTGAACAGGCTATTTATGCAGAAAAACCCATAAAAATTATGGCACCAAATACTGAACTTTGATTTGAAGGCGTCAGAGATTTATTAAAATTGGCCTTTTATTCAGCAGCAATGAAAAAGTCATAACTGGATGCTTCTGCATGCGGCACAGGCATCGGTTGTCAGTTCCCGGAGGTGATGCTATATGATTTTGCCAGCTATCACGAACCCTTGCAAAACTACTTTTGCTTTCAGGAGGGGTGATGAAGGTGAAAGGGAGAGTGATGACTGAGAGGCTGCTAATTTATCTGGAAGCCACCATTTTAGGACAAAAGTCTGTTCCAAGGGGTAGTGTCCAAGAAGCTCCAACTTTTGGTGTTTGTATATTAAGATTCACTATGAAATGGGCATTCTTGGCACAGAGAAGCTGAAAACTCAGTCCTGGCTGCCTCAGCCCCAGTTTAAAGACTTTGAGCTGTTAGTAACAGCCAGGATATAGATTTTGACTTCTAAATGTGAGACTGTCTCTGATAAGCAATTTAGTCCCATTTCCTCCTTCCTTCTAGAGAGTAACAATTCATACCCAGCTGATGATAATAGTGAATTTAATTCATTTTTCCTTCTGGAAACCTTTCCTTTCCTCAGGTTTTCTCTGAGCTCAAAGCTTTCTTTGACAGCTGCTCCAATGGCAAACTGGGATTCTGCCTGCTCTGTGGTGTGTTTTCATCATGTCGCACCAAACCTCGGCTGAAAATCCAAATAGGCCCAACAGGGAAGGATGGAAGATCCTGCCAGTAGACACCACAGCACGTGTAGCCCACCTGCATCTTTACAACACCTTAGTATGTAAGAAGCAGCACCCATTGCCATGTTAAATTTTCTCTAATGCCCTTTTCTTATGGGAGTAGAAACCTGTTGATTTGAGATTTTACTGGTGAAATTCCATCTCTGGAATTCTGCCACCCAGAAATTTGTTTTGCATGGGTATGGGACAATGAATTTCTTTATTAGAGAATATATTGAGCTTAACAAAGAGGTAGAAGTAACCCATCTGTTAACTGTTGTTAAAAGATCGCATGCAGATCAAATCATACCAAAGATCCAATGAGAACTCGTGCAACTCGGTGGCTGCAGCCTTCCAGGATATATCCATGTGGTGTTCCTGGAGAGAAACTGGGAGAGAAACTTGGCTACAGAGATGCATAATGCAAACACTGTGTGAGGCATTCTCCTGGAGCCTCAAAGGTGGCTGATGTTTGGCTTGCACTGCTTTGTGTAGTACTGACATGGCTAACATAACTAAGAGCAAAGGCAGAGCCAGAGGTTTCCGGGTGAATAATTTAAGACAATAAATAAACTGGGACTATCACTATAAACCTTTTTCTCCATTCATTTACTGCTTTCTCTTTTTAACTGATAACTCATTTTCTACTTTTCATCTTTGTCAGCCAAGATTCCTCATTCAATTTCTCTTAATACCAGTCCAAATCTGTTGCCTATCACCTGCTACTTACTTCTGAATAAAGAATCTGTCCCTATTAATATAGGGAATCATTTCAATTAATTGCCATGCTTAAATGATCTTTTCCAATCCTCTCTAACCCGAAGGCAACTCTTACCTGCCATCTTGATAGGTGATTAATGACTTTCCATTCCTGGAACCAATATGAAAGACAAAAGAGAAATAAGACAACCCAGAAAAGACTCTCCTTCTAACCTTTCTTTCACCCCAATCATGACAGGAAGGAAGACAAAAAGGGTAAGAAATGTTTCACTCTTCTTCAAGGAACATGAGCTCTGCTGGTGCCCAGTGTTAAGCACCTGAAAAATATCGGAGTGAGTGAACATAACTTGAAAAGAAAAGCTCCTTTTCTCTTGTCAAGTTGGGCTGGTGGCAAAAATAGTGCCTGCTGACACTGTTAACACCTTCTCTCTTTGAGTAAGGTCTTTATGCTGCTCCCCTCAGTCCGGCCAAGCCAAAGAGCTGCACATTTCATGGGTGTGATTTTAGACATAGGCACATGTGGCCTTAGAATTGATCTTGATTCAATCTACAGTGGTTTACAGAGCACCAGCTCCTGCCAGAGGTTTGTGTTGTGGTAGCACATTGGGCCCCAGTGGTACAAGATGTGTGGTGAGTCTTAACTCACCTTGTCCCTTGTTTAATGGATTTCCATCATCACCCTGTCCACTTGCTCTTAGTCCTCAGTAGCAAGGATGAACATGGATCCAAGCATCATATGCATACAGTTGTTATTAAAAACAACTTGTTATTAAAAACAACTGTTGGCAGTTGTTATTATGCCATTGCATTCAGCTGCAGGGGTTTAAATAGATCCACAAAGTCTTCCCACTTCCCTTCATCTTCCCTAAGGCAAAACCAAGTTTCCTAAGACATCCTGCCTACCTGAGTGCTGATTTGTCATGTCAGACCTTATTGCAAGTGCTTGACTGAGATTTGACCCACAACAGTGGGGTTTTGCATACCCCAAGTCTCCCTGTGCCACTTACACCATGATGGGAGTTGCCTCCATTCCTCAGCACCACTTGAATGGGATCAGGTGAATGTCAGCTGGACCCTTCTTCCTACCACGGCCTCAAACCCATGGTTAACTAGCTTATTTCTCAGCCTGCAGATCAGTAGAGAATCACCATTCATCTGCAGCTCTGTGCAGAGCTGATGATTCTGGTTTGGGAAGAAGGGACCTGTGGTGGGGTACAAGGCTGGAAACCAGTTCTCAGGAAGTGGGAATTTACTTTACTTAAGAGTAATTTATGGCCCTATTTTCAGTTCTTGCTGGGTCTTCCACTGTTTAAAGGCAGCCTTGAGTATGGCTTTGATATTTTCTAGTGTTTTGGTTTTACTCAAAGAAGTTCATTTTATATGGCTGTATCATCAGGGGTGGCTGGGGGTTATGTAAGCTAGTTACCTGGTGTAGCTAATAAAGTAATGAACCCTGAAAGCAACATCTGTCTCATCCTACTCAGGCTCTCAGATGATAATTACATCACCTGCTCTATATCTCATTAAGTACTGACGGTTCTTCCCTCCCTTGCTCCCAAGACAGTGGGGGGAAGGCACTTACCCATCTGTGTTTGGATTCTACTAAGCAGGTGCTGAATCTTCATCTTCAGTGGAGAGACTCAGGGGCTACACCATTTCATTCAGTGCTGCTCCAGCTACTCGTCAGGTCCTTCCTTGGCTGGTTTGAGACCAAAGCCACAGTGATGCTGCTTAAAAGAAGGTATGCCCTTATAAGTGATGCCCTTGTAAGAGAGCAAATCTTAGAAAGCTGGCTATGAGAGGGGGATTACATGCAAAGCTCATGGTGATGCCTGACTGCAAAAATGACTCTAAGCTGAGGCTGACCTGGCTGAGCCTGGACGTGAAACCACCCTACAGGAACAAGAGTCAAAAGGACCATTCTTATTTCCTCCACTACCCATGGCTGCACTGGTCTGGTGGGCAGAGGAGTTCAGTCACAGAGACAGCACTGGAGGTAGGAGTCTACTTTGATACCTCTGGCCTGCTGCAGACTTTCATTAATTGCTAGTGTTAACTGTGACTAGTGCGTTAAATCTATGAGGGGGTTAATTGGGGCACTGAAGCAGGAAGAGTTCTTAAAGAGCTCTTAAACTCCAGAAATTCTGGCACTTCTTTCTCAATTAGCAGGTTTTGTGTAACCAGAGTCTAAGGGGTAAGTACAGTACTGTCAGATGAAGAACTGTGTGTCTGCTCCACTCTCTGATCCCTCAGCTCTTGCCTTATGTTAAATGGGGTTGGGGGGGATAATAGTATGCAGAGATGTTTACAACCCTTACTAATGTCACACAAGCCAACATAAAGGCTGCTGGGATTCTGGAGAAATCAAGCTAGAGCATCGTGACCTATGAAACCATTACGGTCAAATCTGGGCAGACACTGCCTGAACACAAACTGGGAGGTGATGTTTTCTGAGCACCTAGCATTCACCCTCTGCTCCAGTGGTGCTGCTACAGCCAAAGCTTCATAGTGTCTGCATGGAGCATGCTCTAGATACAGCCATGTCCAGAGTGCCACCTCTTTTGCTTTGCACAAAATGCATGTAAGTCTGCAGGACACAGATTGTCCTAGTTAATGCTGTGCACAGGCTTGCGTGTTCCATTGCACTGCTGGTATTCACGAGGAGGTCCAGCACAGGTTCTTTGTGGTTCTCTGAGGTCTTTCAAGACTAGAGCCTTACAAGCAGTATGAAGAATAGCAATGGTCTTGGTGCTACAGTCTCCAAGAAGAAATCTGTCTCTTCCAGTCTCGACATGTGGGACCTTTCACCCTTCCTTTCAGTAGGAAATGTCTTACTGACCAATGAAGATTTATGTACAGGAGTTAAACTGATTTTCTGTTCTTTCTATAAAGCACCTGTGAGCTAGTGTCAGGATGTCAGTAAAGCCCATTTGCCTGCCATTTGTACTCATAGTTCATATGACAGTAGCCTCTAGAGGCCACAGGACCATACACATCTCTACAGGGAAAACTGCAACAGACGGTTTAGAAACTGCATGTATAAGATGATGGATAGGAGTAAGCTAATAAGGGGCTATTTTTGTGTATTTACCATTTTATTTACATGGTAAAATGCTGCAAACTATATAAATACTAAAAAGAAGTATCTGTTCCACTGGTTTTTTAGTCTGTCCCACCACAGTATTAGCTTTGGTTTTAGCTCCAATGCCATAAGATGAATTACCTTCTCCACGGTTAAAGAAGAAACTGAGCAGATGGAATCTAGGTACTATTTTTATGGGGTAACCTTCTTTTGACACTATAATAGCCTGGGCTTCCCTGTGCAGCTGACACCTCATTCCTGACAGGTCTGAGCTCCAAATGGCTTAGTCAATTCAGGCAATACTTAGCAATGTGTGTAGCTGTGCTTAAGTAAGTAATAGACCCCACATGGACTGTCAGCTTAGAAAAGCCTGGCCTCACTGTCCTGCAGGGGGGAACTTCTCACTGTACCTTGTTAATATCCACAGGGAGCATTGCCTTTGGCAGGAGGAGAAAAGCTGGGGGGGGAGCCCTTTGCAAGACTGAGCACAGCTGACTGGGATGTGAGGTGAGTGAAGGAGAGAGCAGGACAGATTTGCATTCACCTTGTATTTCTTGAGCCAAAATGTGGAGACAGAGAGCAATAAATAAAGTGAATGGGCTGAAAACAGAAGTTGTTCTCCCATGTTTAGTATGATTCACTTAATACCTGAGCCTTAGAGATCCAGACTTCTCCCAAAGGGTCAAAGTAAAGTAGCATCTGTTTTTAACCCTTCCATCCTTGATGCCATAGGGTAGATCCCTCCACCCCCAGTGCTGATAGGATGAGGCTCACAGCAGTCCCTTAGAATGAGGGTTTCCAACCAGTTCGTAGAAGATTCCTATGTGGGAAGGCTGCTGAGCCAGGATCAGTGCCAGCCTTGCCTTTTTGGGACCACATTCTTGATAGCAGGCATTTAACAGAGTGGATGCACTGGATGGGCCTAAGAGGTTTTTCCTGGCAGGACTGGCAGGGTGTCAGACTGTGTGTGTAAAAAGGCGGATGGCTTGGGTACTGATGAGAAAGGTGCTGCAGCCTTCCCAGCCATGGCAGGATCAGCAGCAGTGGTGGTTTCAGCTTTGTGATGCTCTGTTTTCACTATCTATCTCATTACTGTGAGGCAGCCAGGGCAAAGGGGATGATTTGCATGTTCTGACAACGTCTTCAGGCAGCCAGTTTGTATGCAGTGCACGGTCCTAGCTTCACCTGATGAATGACATGCATTTTGGAGCAGAGAGTATCTTGGCTGCATTCAATGTATTGTGTATTTGCAGTTCAACTGCCTGTAACTCTTAGTTTATGTGTTACATGCTTTGTTTAACACAGGTAAAACTTGTCAGGGCTAAATTTCTCTGTATAGGTAACTGTTTCACTACTTATCAGGCACCAATTATGATTCTGTTTAGGTGCTGAGCACTTTAAGATAAGGAAAAGATTAGTCAGGCCAGATTTTTAAGGGCATGTGTTATTATTACATTATCTAATACATACTAATAATATTTATATTATTATATTTACTAATAAAATTTACACTTATTATCATAGAATGAATTATTAT
>WYDI02016892.1:0-10446 GCA_009867235.2 Psittacus erithacus
GAAAAGAAAAGAAAAGAAAAGAAAAGAAAAGAAAAGAAAAGAAAAGAAAAGAAAAGAAAAGAAAAGAAAAGGAGAAAAAGTATCTTTATTTAAGTACAAAAAAATAGATGCAGAAAACGAAAGAAAAAACCAAACCAAAAAAACAACATTTCACTACTTGAGAAATCTGACACTCCAGTGTGAATTGGACTTTGTTTTATATTGAATTAAAAAAAAAAAGATAAGGAAGTTATAGACACAAATGAATCACAAATGAATTAACTCCTCAAATGAGAACATGATGCTAGTAGGGGAAATAGCCAAGCTGATACAGATATTGATGTCACCAGGAAAACATAACAAGAGATTCACTAGCCACAAAAAGGATGATGTTGAGCTTCATCATCTTATCAGGAAACAGAATTTAGATGTAGTAAGAATTAACAGCATGGATAACAGAGATTTGCTAGGTTTGGTGTGTTAATATATACAGCAGTGACTGCTAACCAAGTGTTTTCCAAACAGGCTGTATATACGAGAATCTCAAAGTTGTTGGCAGGACCAGCAAGCTTTGTTGTGCTCCTATGGGGACAGAGACTGTCCTGGTGTCTGAAAGGGACCATGGGCACTGCCAGCAGCCTGAGTATTGAGGAAAACAGGGTTTCATCTTATGCCAGTATAATGGCAGATAACTCTTTCCATCAGCCAATTGCGTTAAGGAAATCAATGCATCTGAGGGTTTGAAATTCTTTTAGCTAGAATGCCTGTCTGAGAGATGGGACCAGACACTATGCACAGCCTTGCACAAATTCATGCAGTTGCTGACTGATCTGATACAGGAGAGGATAAATTTGCTTTTCTATGACAGTTTAATGGAACCTAGCTGCTGGGGTCCTCTGTTTGTTTACGCTTATATTGAAAGTACTGGCACTGAAGGCTGTGGCAAAGAACATACACAGAACAAGCATCCCTGGTTTGTGCTTAATCCCTTATACAATCCTTGGTGGAAAAATTTAAAACACCACTGAAAACCATTTTCTGGTGAACTATGGAGTCCACTTCTTTTCAACAGTTATGGGAGTCATATTTTACTTTTTTTGATTCATTTGCTCATTTTGAGTGCCAAAAGTGCCATTCATGGACCATTAGAAAGGAGTAACAGCATCTCAGCATGATGGGATAAATATAACTTTGTGTCTCGTTCTCTGAGATTTCAGGTAGAAATCATGTGATACGCAAATCAGGATTCCTGATTTATTATGAGTGTGTATTTTTAGCTCTCCATCCCTTTAGTGGTTACATGTGGAGAACTGCATTAAATTTTTATTTACCTTTTAAAATTTAAATTTCTAGCTCACACCTTGCTGCTTTTATTGGTTGCAATGCCTGTGAGAATTCAGAACTACAAGGTCTTGTTCAAAGAGTGCTATGACAGTTCAAAGAGTGCTATGACATCTGTGGAAGAAGAAAAAGTGACAATGTGTTTTGGAAGGATATGCACAAATGTGCTTGTACACAATGTTATTTAAAATGCTTCTTTGTATATTTGGGGGGCATTGTCTGCTTCTTTTCCTTATGAGTTTGTTGTATTTTGTATGTGCATGAAGTGGTCAAATTATAAATATAACTAAGAACTGTACTTGACTGAAATAATCTGTATTATTTGTCATAATTTATTTTCACCATTATTATGGTGATCAATATTCACACATTTTTATTTTACAGATGCCCTTCACCATGCATTTTATGAGCAGAGATCTCAGATCAGGACAGAGAGATATTAGTATACAGCTTCCAAGTAGGAAACTGACACAGGGTAATCAGTACATTTAGTCTGTTAATGTCAGGTAGATTTGGAAAAGCCATTGATTAAAGCATCATCTGCTGCATGAATGTATTTTGAGAATGGAACATAGTCACTTAAACTGAGAAGATTCTAACTAATGGAAATTCACTGAGAAACAACAATTTGGATAAAGCTTTGAACTCTGCCCTGCTTCCTGCTGAGGTACAAGCCAGATTACTTGGACTAACACTTTGTTTTATTCCTGTTCTTTTGTTGTCCATGAGATTACTGTCCGCTTGTACGAATGATTGTGTCCTCAGATTCTGTTGGGACCTGAAGACAGGAGAATGCTAGACTGCTATGAAATTCCTGGTTTGTCTATCTCAAAATAGGCTTTTACAATCCTCAAAATTTTTCTGTAGCATGGAGCATATCTTTTTGTGTAGGCAAGAGAGAAAAAGAACTGCCCTACACCCAGGTACCTGAATAGCACAGTTAACAGTCATATTTGAAGAAGTGCTTGAATCAACATAACTAACACAGTTATAGAGTTTCTCTTGTTCTTTTATTTTCTTTTATTTTGGGGGAGGGAGACAGAAATAACTTTCTTTTCCCATAAAAAAAAAGCAGTCAGTCAGTTTCCCTTATTTAAAAGTCCATTAATCTCCTTAGTCTGCATTGGGGCAGTGAAGCTGGATTTATTTATGCTACTTTATGTCTCTGGGTCCAAAAGGCACGAATGCCTCTGAAAGCTGCACTGTCCAGATAAGAGGCCCTGAAAGTGAGCTTTTCTGTATTTGTAACCTAGCAGGATGTCTGCAACACCTATCAGACCTGGAATCCTGCTCAGTTCACCAAATTGCTGCTTTTAAAGGAGAATTCATGTCCAGTTAACATGGGTATTTATCGTAAATGAAGCCATGATTGACAAGTCTTGCCTTTGGGTGATAATTACTTTTTCCTTAAGTAATGAAGAAAATAAGTTATCTGACTAGCAGTATAACCAGAAAAATGGCAGAGCTAACAATGTCAAGTAAAACTACTAGTCAGTATGAATGAATCAATATTCTGCACTGATCCACACATTTCAGAACAAATTTGCCAGATATCAACCTAATCAATCACTGTAATCTGATTTCACAAACCAACTTTGCTCCTTTGAGATATGACTCTCACGTAATGTGGAAACAGTAAATATATTGTTAAGCCTTTGCACACATGTGCACGTAATTTGCTGAAGTGAGAGGTGCAGGGCTAAACAGAGTTGAATGTAGCTGGAGCATGGAAGCCTTATCTGCCTAGTTCCTAGATTTCCTGAGATTCTTGTCTATGTCTAGTACAAGCAGATTGAACTGCAGGAGGAGATGCCTGGAACCATGAATGGTTTGGTGAGTCACAGATCCTGTTTCAGAACATCTGTGGGCTAAAGAGCCTTTGTGAGTAACTTGTTTTAGGAGATTTCCCCAATTGCAAAACCCTGAAAACTCCATTGAAACAAAACACGTCTTTACTTGCAAAGTCAATTAATTCAGCTGTAGAATTTCATGCCTTTGAGGATGTTTTTGCACATCCTTTAAAAGCTGAATTTGAAGAAGTACAGTCTAGGATTACATTTAATATGAGTGGGTTTGTATATAAATCATAAACTCTCAGAACTATATCTAGCCAGTTTGAAATTCAGTGTATCCAACAAAATCACACATATATTTCATTATATTTTTTTCTCATGTTGAAGAATCACACTCATACAGTGCCCTCAACATGGATTTCAAACAAGTCTCTGAAGGCACATAATGCCAACCATAATAATCATCATCATTGTGATCATCATATGCTGCAACAGCTGTAACTCAGTGTCTTCTTCTCTTCCTAATAATAAGAGACGAAATTTGCAGACCAATGAGCATAATTAATGCACCATGAGCATTTGCTGCATTTTAATTTGCTAGATGTATTAAGAGGTTCTATCAACACCCAGAATTAGAAGAATGCACTGTGGACCTTGTCAAATTAAGGTAATATTCCACCTGTAGCTTTAACTCAGGCATGCAGATAAGTAGTATTTAATTTACTGCATTTTCTCCTGCTTAAATATGTTATTACATTATTATTTTGAAATCATTGAAAATAATGAGAATTTCATTGTGCTTTTTATGCTCAAAATTTGTTTAGTTTCCCAAGAGCCACTAGAGGGATGAAAATACATGGTTTTTTCCCTTACTCTGTTGTTTTCAGGAGCAGAAAAGGCCTGTGGCCAAAGCTCCCCCACGACACAATGCAGCGCAGCGCTGCATCAATGTAGAGTAGTGCCAGGTGAGTGGGCAAGTTAGATCAACACAGTGCAATGCCATGCAGAGACCCCAGCTTGTGCTCCAAAACGTTTGTACTGATCAATACCTTTTCCAGGCAACTTCAGTTTATGGCAGTATAGGCTAACACATCTTGTTCAGCCATTCTTGCTATCAGGTGGAAACTTCTGGAAGAGGGTCAATGCAAAAAAATCAGAGGTTAGTTATTAGCTATTAGGGTATACAAAATCATAGAATCATAGATTAGTTAGAGTTGGAAAGGATCTTGAGATATAAAGCTTCTTTACAATGTTGTCCATTCATGGTCTTGTCATACTGAGCCCAGGGTACAGTCCGTATTGATATTTAAATCGCAAGACACTGTGGTTATTCAGGGCTCTCTGATTTGCTTTGTTGTTGTTTTGTTGTTGATTGGGGGGGTTAGGAAGGGGCTGTTTGTTTGAGGTTTGTTTGTTTATGTGAGAAAAATAGAAAAATAGACAATTTTTGATAGAATCTATAAGACCTTTTTAAGATACATTCAAAAGAATGAGATGGATTCATCCGATGAACTCCACCATGATGCTCTAAGGTAATCAGAAAGACCATTTAAAGCTAATTTTTGTAACAAAGTAAATACTCCAAAACGTCAGAACTATCCATCTAGCTGAAAATATGGTAACTACATCTGAGCAGTTTTGTCTTTTATTGTCAAATAAAGTCAGTGAGGAGGATGAAGTTGACAGCATTCAACACGAAAATGCATATTGGGGAATGTTTTTGGACAGAGCCATTTCATTGACCCCAGGACCACATAAGTATACGTTTGTATAGTTAGTTAGCTATTAATCAGCACAAAGCATTAAGTGATATGCTGTCATTTATTTAGAGGTCATGTTTCATCAGGCACTAATTTTAATGAGAAAGCATTATTATTTAGATTTGCTTGGAAACTAGAGGAATTAGGTGCTTACTCACTTTTATACCACATTTCTGCAAAAAAGAGGTATTAAAAAACCTGAAGTATAACTTCCAAAGAATACCTGGTTTTCTATCTTCCAACCATTTAATCATTCTGAAAAAGATCAGAGATGAGGTTTTTTTAATATATAAAAAATTTAGCAATTTTTTTTTATGCACGCTGACCTTTTAAAAGTATGGACATGGTAAAAATCATTTAACCTTCAGAATATCAAATATTCTCTTGAAATTATGAATGTTCCAGCCTGAAACATTACCATTTCAGTTCTGCACTCTTTTTGACTGTTTTCCACACTTCTATGGCATTGTTTTGTGAATTCCATTTAATATTACACCAGGCACAGAGAACAGTGAGCTGGCAGATGAATATTTGTGCATGACTTATTTATATTGATGTGGGGTTAGTGGTTATATTGATATGAGAACTGCTCACCCACAGAAGCTTTCAGAAAAAACCTTGAATTGTGATTTGTTATCATAGTTCCTGTACCTGCATAGAATATGATTTGTGGGGAATTTTTCATTGCAGAGAATAAGCTCCAGACAGGCAGAAACATATTTTTCTTGCTTGAAAAAAAAATAGAAAAAGATTTAAAAATGTTTTCCATCCCATCCATCCTTTTCAGGGCATCTAAAATGCATAAAGTTTGGAAACCACAGAGCAGAAAAAACAGTTGCAAGTGTGGACTTTCTGGGGCTTCCTTGGTGTTTCCTGACTGGTTAATATGGTTACCTACTGTGTTTGGTGGTGAACGCAGGGTCAGTATGAACTCAAGCCCTCCATATTCTCATTTGTAGTTGTCAACGGGACTGAAGCTGCCAAGAGGATTGCGGCACAGCTTGTGACAGGGAGCACTCCCTACTAGAGATGGCTCTCACAACAGACTGTTTTCAAATGCAGCTTTGCTCTGTTCCTGGGTATTAAACAACATACAGATTGTGAAGTCTTGTGGGGCACACTGCAGAAGCTGTATGGCGAGAGCAAAGGGTGCCAGATTATAGGTTGCATTGGTAGGAGAGAGCTGGATGTAGGATAACAGGTAGGGAAGTATATGTAATGTGTGGAGAATCATCTCTCATTCATAACAGCTACTTGCAATTCACTGCATTTAATATGGTACAATGCAAGAGAAGGAGGAAGGAAAAAGAAGTCTTTCTCAGCAATTTTGTAACTGCAGCTTGAACTTTCTTCTTGGAAAGCTGGTTTTGAAGAATTAAAATTAAGCATTAAAATGGCATTATTTGGTCCACAGATGACGTATGCTCCAGAGATTTTGATCTCGAAGCAGCCTGCACATTACACTACAGTTACGCAAAGCTATCCCAAAACCAGTAAAATATTAGCTTGGTGGGACCTAAATATGCAGGCTACACTTTCAAAGGCTGCAAAGGAACCATGTTCAGCAGCCCCAATTCTATTCAAGCTTTAGGGGAAGTGGGTTTTGTGCCCTCTCACTAAATGTAAGGCTACTAAAGATTTTCAAGGGTAGGAGAGCTGAAATACAGTGATGTCTTTCTGGTACCATGCTCAGTTCATGTCGTACATGACAAGAGGGGGGTTTTCGTCCACATTGAAAAGTATATCAAATGAAGCAATCAGTCTATTTTTGAAACTATAAAGAAAAGTCATGTTGTGGGAAATCTCTTCTTACCTGAAACTGAACCTCCCTGTCATCAGCACAAGGGCTGCTCTCTTCATACAAGATCTAGACAGGTAAGTAGACCAAGGTCTGATTAATCAAGAACATAATTAAGTTTATGGAGCACAGATGGCGTGTCTTTCATTAATACATAGAAGACTTTACCTTAAATAAGTAAAACTTACCTGCTGAATTTGCAATCAGTAGATATTTAGTAACATACTTGAAGATTTTTTTACAAGGGCCTGCAGTGACATGTCAAGGGATAATGATTTTCAGCTGAGAGGGTAGATTTATACTGGATTTAAGGAATTAATTCAGTTGTGGATCCCTGGAAGTGTTTAAGGTCAGGTTGGATGGGGCTTTAAGCCCCATCCATAGTGCAGGGGGGTCGGAACTAGATGATCTTTAAGGTCCCGCCTGACCCAAACCACTGTATTCTTCTATGATTGATATTCCTACTGTAAGACATATGTTGTGCTCTCAACAAAGATGATACAAATCTGTAGTATGAGCTGAAGCTTTTAGGGTTAGAGGTTACCTATCTATTTCTAAGGAAAGTTCTAAGCAAAAGTTGTTATTACATATATTAACTCCCAGTGAACTTCTGATTTAACTGATAATTGCTATGCATGGTACAATAACTATACTTGTAGACATCTTCTGCTATTTCTGTTAATACCCCAAGATTTTCATAATCCTGCTATTTCTGTTTATATCACCAATTTCAAACACTTTAAAGCTATCTGCAAAACTAGTCTGTAATTTGGGTTTTCAGAGCAAAAGCCTATATTCTGTTCCCAGAAAAGGAGGATTTTACGCTAGGAGTTTCCTGCTTAGAATCTTTTATCTCTGCTATGACTGTATTCTCAAATTTCTTATTATCTCCATGAGGCTTTTCTTGCATCAGCAGTCTCTTGATTTGTTCTTATTTCTTCAGTGAAGATTTCTTTTTTTAATTATAGTGTTTAAAAATGCCATTTAGATGCAAAAGCCACATAAGGCAGAAATCAGCCAGACTTTCTTCTTAGCAAAGAGTGACGCTTCTTCAGATCAGGGATTTAGCTTGAGGAACTTAAACTGATCTTTTAGCACACTTGGCATGGTTAGTAGTCTTAAAAAAGAAATATCAGCAGTTGATTAGATTTACTCAGCAATGCATCTGGGCATGTGCAAACACAAACTGTGAGCCACTTCTGGAAAAATTGATTGTGGATTCTGAAAGTTAACTCATGCTTAAGCCATCTTCTTTACTAAATGATATTATGTGCTAATAGACTGCATGCATACATCCTTTGGTATTTAACTAGATTGCAGGGCAAAAAAAAATCCAAACTTTTAAATATCTATAGAACTATACAGGAAAGGATAATGTAGAGAGAATTTGTTTACTGCATAGTTTCTCCAAAGTCTCATTTCTGAAGCATGGATTAATTTCTTTGGGTATACCTGAGATAACTGCTGAAGATGCAATTATGTTGCTCAGCAAATAAAAACTATATGTCCTACTTCATGAAGAGAACTACTGTCACTTTTGCTACCTGACAGTGTAGATCAGGACAGCTGTAATGCGTACGACACTAACATCAGCTACACACACTAGAAAGAGGTGGCAAATGAGCAGCATAATATATCAAGTGTGCTATTTTAATTAGGAATTAAATTTTGTCCCCATTTCATTCCATAACCATGTTCTTAACTTGAGTGATTTTTGCCCTCACACTACACTAGCCCTAGCCCCAGCCCCTCATTACTTCCCCCTTGTGCCCCTCTCAGGTCTATCTGAACAAGGGTTCATGGAGTTAGTAAGGGGACCAGAGCAGGGGATTCCACAACTGATATGGATAGGTAGGAGGCACAGGAGGGGCAAAGCACAGCAGAAACAGAAAAAGAAAAAAATGGATAGACAGCTGATGTGTAAGTGGGATTTGCTGTTGCAAAAGGCATTGGCAATCCTTTTACATATTCTATTGCACCAGAAACAGTTTATTTTTTAAGAACTCCTAAATTTTATTGACAGCTATTTGTTTTTCAGAATTATTTCAATTATTTGCATGTGTTGACTCTGATTAGGGGTTAGAGACATATCTGAAGCTTGGTAGTTACATAAGTGCATGCACAGTGTACATACAAAATGCAGTTCGGCAAATATCGGTGTGGAATATACAAAATGTATGAGGAACACACACACAAAAGCCCCATATATATACACATGCATATATAAACACACGTGAAATATTTATATATATAAAAGTAAATATTATAAGCAAAAAGTTGTCCTTTCCAAAACAGAAGCTTTGTAAAAGAAGACCATAGAAGAAAATGTTTGCATGGCTGATTGATGGATGATAACAATAAAAGAAGCATTGAAGGAGGGTAAGGAAAACAGCAAAATCAAATTTGGCTTATGTGCTTTTCAGTAAACAGGGTCTAAAGATTTTCCCAAACAAGATTCACATCTATTCCTCATAGAATAAGTTGAAGAACTATCCATAATAGAAGTATTAATGGAACGGAATGGACTAGACTAGACTAAACTAGAACAGGGTAGAATAGGCATCGCACTTCCTTTTTTCGGAGATTTTGCAAGAAATGGTTATGAAATTTTTCAGGACTGGATGTCATTCACCCAAAAATCCTGAAGAGACACATATATGAAACTGATGAACTGCTACCTGATGTGTACAATTCAATCCTTGAATAAAAGCACCTGTCAATGAAAGAATATATCAGCTACCTATCTACAGGTATCGCTTGGTAAATGAAGGAGGTACAATAAAAATCCATTTCTTTCCAATCTTCTATAAGTTAAAAAAAAAGGTTCTGAAGTACAAAACTTTATCTCTCTCTTTAAACTGCAAAGTTATCAGAAGTCTGAAACTGATGTACTGGGCAAAGAAGAATCTTTTTCCCTTCAATACAGTTTCTAAGCAAATGGATATTGGAAAGATAATGTAAGCAAAACAAAGTCTGTATTCTTACATTTTTTGCCTAAATTGGGGGATTTAAAACTAATTAGTAACATTAATGTGAAAGAATATGCTCTTGAGTTATTAACACTGGAGCAGCCTGAACTGTGAAAGAGGAAGGGGGCGTACTGACATTCATGATATAATCACCACCTTAACACTTTTTCAGAAGTAAGGTGAAGAGCAGCTGTCATAAAATGATGCCATAAGACTTCTCCTTACTCTACTCAGCCTAAGGAATATCACAGAGCTTGAAGGACAAGAGATGTGTGACATGGACATTGTGTGTAAGTAATTTACTCAAGATTAATCAAGGAAAACGTTATGTACATACAAAGAGTTATATTTCTAGATATTGTTTTATAGATACATAGTTATATAAAATACGTTAATATAGATATATATTTGTGTAGAATTTTCCTGATGAATCTCCATTATGTATCTGAAGAAAGCCAGCAACTTTTATGGATAACTCCAGGATATGCATTACTCTTATCAGCCATTAAACAAAAAGCAAAGCAATGAGCAAAACTTCCAGCAGTCTAAATTCATCTGAATATGAAAAACATACATTAAGTTGTATCTTCTGTGCTGAGGATGGTTCATTTATATGAAAATTAGTTGTTGTGGTTTAAGCCCTGCCACGCAGGCCGCTCACTCACTCTGTCCCTTCCTCCCTCAGCTCCCAGAGTGGTGGGGAGGAAAATTGAAAGAATACAACTTCCGCAGGTTGAGATAAGAACAGTTTAGTAACTAAGGTATAACACAAACCACTACTGCTACCACCAATAATAATAATGATA
>WYDI02016893.1:0-41944 GCA_009867235.2 Psittacus erithacus
GAAAGTTAGAAACACAGCGCTGCACCAGCCACTAAGAAGGAGAAAAAATGACTGCTACTGCTGAACCCATGACAAGCATGTTTACTCAAATGAAAATAGATTGACATTTTTATTATGAGTGTCATTAGAAACTCTTAAGTTAAAATCTCTAATCATTCTTGTGTTCAGAATCGTTGCTAGGTAACTTTTCAGTCATTAAAATAATTCAAAAGGCATTTTTTGGCTTCCATGTAAAAATGTTGCAGTATTATATGTGTTTTTTATATTTTTGCCTCTAGAGTGTTAAGGAATATTTTCCATTGTGCTTCATCCCTTTGGGGACTTCTTTAAAAAATGAACAAACAGAAAAAACCCAAACCAAAGCAAAAATCAAAACAAGAAAAAAACAAAAGCTCAACCAAAAAGCCCTCAGATATTTGTATATGATGTCTTCATTCTGATATCCTCTGTGTATATCCACTAATGTTATTTCTGTGGGTTTACACTTAATACTAGCTTACTTTTTCTGTAGCTCTCCCAGATTTCTCACAGTCTCCTTCATAATGGTGTTGAGGTATTTGAAGGAAACTGTGGTTAAGAATCATTACACAGAAAATGCAGCATTTGCTTGTGTTGTCTGTATTCAGTGTACCAAATTTCTAATTTTCTCATAGGTATGTGAAGGTGAAGCATGTAGAGTGCATGTGCGTTTGTGTCCATATTGTCAAGGAAAAATGTGTCAATACATTGTTCACTTTGTTGTTCTGTTTCCTGTAGAGAATGTTATTAAAATGTATGTAATTTTTTATTTTTGAAAGAACAGACGTAACAACTGAAATGTTAATAAACAAATCCATAAAGTACTAATCAGTACTTTTCATTTCTGAGCTGCCCTCCATACCAGATGTTACTAGTATTACCCATCTTATGCTTCTCCAGTTATTTCATATGGGGGGAAGCGGAGGGGTGGAGGAAGGGGTGTAGAGGGAATAGATCTTAGTTTAAGTTTACTCAGCTGAGGCAAAATTGTAATTGAAACACATTGGGATCAATACAAACTATGTAAGAAGCCATGAATTGTTTTTCTAGCCTGCCAGGTCCTAATATCTAGGCACTGGTATCTCATGAAATACTATATCTTTTCTTCTCGTGAGTGAGTAAATATTTCAGCACAGAAAAAAAACAAAACAAACAACAAACCCTGAAAAAATAATCAAGAAAGAAACAAACAAAAAGAAAGAAAAAAAAAGAAAAACCAAACTATGTTTCCGTTTTTTCTGTATTTCTATATGAAGAATTTTTTTTGACCCTGCTTTCACTTTTTTCCCTCTCAAACTCATCAGAGTCATGATCTTTTCTATTAGGTGTGCACAGACTTGTAATGTAACTCTGGTTTTAATATAAAGGAGTGCACACCTGAAGAAATGCATTGTATTAATTATTTCATCAAAAGCCTTTTTCATACTTGAAAAATGAGGGCTAGGTTTGTAAAATACTTTCAGTGGGTTACTAGTGTTCTAAAAATGGACTTCTGAGATCAGTCAAATGTTTAAGACTGTTTCAGTTGCTGCAAGGCTTTCCCTTCAGAATGGTTAATTTGTGTTACTTCCATTTTTAAATTAGAAATGCAAAAAATTTGTGGGTCAAATTAATATTTGGTACCCTTTCAAACTGCAAGGTCTGTTTTTATTACTATTCATACAGTATGGGAATAGAAGGAACAATTCCACGGAACTTCAGTGTTTCATTTGAAATTTTTTTCCATGGCTTGCCCTCCTGCAGGATGCTGTGATGCATCATTAGCTGTTGGATTTTCTCACCTGTGTATGTGGGAAGGTTGAACTGTTACATTTTTCAGTTCAGTTCTGATTTGCCCAGTATTGGAACCATTTTGGTTCAGGTCCGGTTTAGGTCAGAAAGGTTTGCTATAACCAGTTGGGTTTACATGGGACTGGACTTTTAAAGGTGGACATAGTCAATTGGCAGGGATGTGCACACAGCATGGGGCTCTAGGAAGGTGGACTTTGTCTGCACTCTCTTGTTCTTCTCTATCAACCTTGGCATCAATAGTGTTTCCAGGTTTTAATCAAATCTTTGGGATCTGTAACTCTGCACTAATGAAAAAGGTATGAAAAACTTTCCCACATGGGTCAGCAGGGAAGGTGCAGAAGCCCAGCAGGGGCCTAAGGGTTTATTGAGGCTTGTGCTCACCTGTGGGTAAGCTGTGTGAAGAGACAGAGATGTGGAAGGGAAGGCTGTGACATGCTGCTGCTTTGCAGACCTTGGCGAATGCAAAGTCTCCTTGTAACCAACAAGGCTCTACTTTAAACTGTCAGGTTTTTGTTGAATCATTTATTCTGAATTGGCAACCAGAAATATTTTTCTTGGTTCAGTTTCCCCTATAGTTCAAACTGTACAGCAGTCAACATGAATTCTGATTCCATTTTGATTTATATCCAAAGACTTGATGAAAGTGCATACAGTTCTGAAAAGGGAAGCAAATGTGTGCATGCTTCCCACTCCTTGTATCATTAATGGACACCTGTAGTTTACTTGCTTCACAATACAAAATATTTGAAAATACACCAGTGTCTTGTAGATCAAAGAAAATAAAAATAATACATTGAGTATTCTATGACAGGTTATTATTAGGTTAATTTGGGGCTGTACAAATATGTATATTCAGGCAGATTAAATAAAAACTAGAAAGCATTACTTCCATAATTAAAATATTCAGAACTTTAAAGAATCCTGAACAAGACCATAGAAAGGATATAATGTCTTTTCACAGAGAATGTCTGCAGCAAACCCTTAGAAAGAATGTTTTTAAGTTTTTCAAGTAGCTGTATTTTAGTGCAACAACCATTTAATTTTTTTTCCTTCAGATGATAGCAGAAAGGAACAATAACTACTGCAGGGACTTCTGGATATTAAGAGGAAAAAAAACACCACTGAATTGCTGTCATCCAGTAAATATTACTTCTATAGTTGCAGAAAAATCTTCTTGTGATTATGCACTGTATGAAGTTAGTGTGTACAACACTTCAAATCTGCTGCATAAACCTAATCTCTGTTTTTCTAATCTTTTCTATTTGACGTGTTATTTAGAAATACCTCTTAATTTCACTGACTTGCAGTCATGGGCTCATAAGGAAATATGTCCTATTTTAATTTTAAGACAGATTTGATAAAAGCTTCCATATGCAAAATAAGGTTCAGTGTGAAAGCAACTTTACTTTGCGTTCTTTCAAAAATCAGTATCAGAATAAAAGCCTCAGGGTGCTAAGCACTAGTAGGGGAAAAAAAATCAATTACTCTTTATTTTTTCTTTCTTGGTAGATGAGCTGGTTTGAGAGCTTCGTCCCAGCAATCCTGGATGCTGAGGGTTTAAAAAACTTGGTGGTTTGTTGGTTGGGCTTTTTTTTTGTTGTTTTTTTGTGTGTGTGTGTGTAGCAGGTATCATGTGGTGACCATGGATTACACAATTCCCAATCTCTGTTTTTATACTGAGAGGAACACTTGAATTTAAAGAAGTTATCCATTATTTCAAAAATACACTTTTTTTCTTTTTCTTTGTTTTTCAGCGTCTTGTTGAAGCTGCAGAAGATGCTTACCTGAAACATGAGTTTGATGCTGACTTACAGGTAATTAGTATTTTCTCAAATATTTATCATCAGAGTATACTATAGATTGCTTGAAGAACTGCTGTAGAAAGGCAAGCATGTGAGTAATAGAAGGATGCTGATTACAGAAAATGGAATTAGTGAAGGCTGGCTCAGTATTTTGACAGGTTACGTATTTAGTATTTGTACGTTGGGAGACCAAGCGGGTGGATTTTTAGAGATTTCATTTAAATTCCCTGCATGTCTGCTTAGGTCAAGATTTTTAAACACAGTAATTAGCAGCATGTTTCATCGTTGCGGAGTACTGGCAACGAATTGTTCTATAAAGAGCTGAATTTGCAGATGAGGTGGGACCCACAGGGATGGGATTAGTATGACCTTGATTTGTGCCAATGATATGCATTTATTCACATCTAGAGCAGACACCAGTTTTTCCTCTTACCTAGAAGCCCTTAGAGACAGACCATTATTGTCACACAATTAAGAAAAAAAAGTTTATTTAGAAACCAAGTAATCTTAACCTAAAATAGCAAACTTAACTAGAAGTGTTACTGATTACTTGAATGAATAAATACCTCCTTACCTGTAATGAATTTATGTACCCTTGGTTTCTTGAATGTCATGTTAGGTGAAGTTTTGTTTACTTTGTCTCCATTTAGATTTAATTTTAAAACCTTCTGTGAATAATTGCCCTATGTCTATTTAGATTTTGAGCTTAAGCATTAAGGGAAACAGTCATTTTCTGTGTACTTTTTCCCATAGATATATCTAAGAAATAAGCAGATCTATGAGTTCTATTTTCAGATTTTACCATGGTTACTTCCAGTAATCACAAAACATTTTCTTTTAATGAAAATATCATGCAAATTACTGATTTCTGTGCAGGAAGGAAAAGCATAGACTGACCTTTTAAAAGCTAAGGATAAGAAAAGAAAACAAACAACAAAACAGTTTTGAAGGCTGCGATACTGAGATCTATCAGCCCATGTTGAAGTAAGGACAAAATGAGTGCACTGAAGGTTTATTCAGATTATTGCTGCATTCAGTGAATGCTGGCTTCTGTATGCAAGTGTTTTAGAGTTCTATTACATTTCAGCCTTGCAGAGGTGTGCTGCATTTTATGTTTTCGCACTTTAATGCTTAGAGAAATAGGATATTGTCTGAATAAATCAGAAACACACTTTACAGAAGATTTTTTTAGATGTCTACAGTAAGTGCTTCTTCACTGCAGGATAGTTCTCACTTTGACAAAGTCCTTCATTTGTGGAGGCTTTGAAGATATTAACACTTTCAGGAAGCCAGTTAAAAGCCATTTGTGTCAGCAGCATTAACAGGGCAATCAAATCTTTGTGTAGAGCTCTGTTGTTTATTACTGTCATGGTCCATTAAAGCTAATCAATTGTTAATCTTGGTTTCAGCGACCCCTTTGCAACCCTTGCTGGGTGATTGTTGTTCTTTATCAAAAATCTCATAACACCATCTGCTCAATATAAAATAATGGCCAGAAAGACTTGATAGTGTACATTCAAAGGGAGGGAGACAGAAGGCTTATGTAATATACAGTGTATATAATTCTGCTATCAAAGAGGAATTTTTTGGCATTTGTGTTGCCTTGGCTGATGTGTGGAAGCCAGGATTAAATGCTTTGCATTAGTGGCATGTGATACTGCATCTGTCTGCGCTGTTTGTGCTCGGATGTTCTGGAAACTGAGAAAGCACATAAAGAAAGTGCTTCTGTGATTTTATTGGTTCAACCTCACTTTCTATGTCTTGAGGATAGTATAGATAATATTGTGTCAGTACATTAAAATGATATAAAGGAGAAATAAAATTATATTAATATTTTTATTGACTGTGAAAGACACCAGCTTAAAGAAAATAATAACGGGGAAAGTTCATCTTTTAGACTGCTGGTATTCTCTGCAATGCTGAAACTGTATTATTTGGTTAGGCTAGACCTGATCCTTTCTGGGCATTTTTCTTAGTAACATTATTAGTTTTGTCCTCAGTTATTCTATGGGCATTCTAATCAATATACTGTAATGCTGTATAATGGTCCGAGCACTCAGCTATCTATCCTTAAACTGAATCTTTTGACACCACCAGCAAATGCCTTATAGTTATAAACATAAATAAAATTCCTAGTGAATTGCAAGAAATAAATCGTAATGGGTGATATGAGGTTTAACTCATCAGCATTATATATTGCGTGTTTGAGTAATGGTTAAGCTAAGAATCAGTGAGAGATGCCTTTAAAGATTTGCCATGCAGTATCTGGACTTTGGGAAGTTCTTTTTTGTGTTAGGGCTGTGAACCAAGAGCTGCGGTTTTAGAAAGTTATGAGAAAATAACCTTCTAAATGTTACTTATATTTGAACCTTTAACTCAATCCAGGGTTTTCTCACCTGGTGGGCATGGTTTCAAGTTATTCTGTGTTTTTAAAGACTCTTCAAGTTGTTGCTAAGTGGATTTTAATCATGCCTAATAGTTTATCTTATATCCCCAATTACCATTTGTATTGCTACAGCAAGTTGCCTTGTCACAATATTTCCATGGGCTTAAACAATTGCTCACCTTGCTTTATAGGGGACATTGTGCTTCCCTCTCTTTAAAATCAACTAACTTCCTCCTGGTTCTGTGGCTTTAACATGATGGAAAAAAATTAGTATAGGAGCCAACTGCCAAGTAAAGACCCGGCAAGAGTATTGGATGTTATAGGTTTTGAAGTGATTCTACAGCCATCTTTTAGTTTTGTGGACTTAATTGTTTGCCAGAGAAAATTTTGGAAGGAAAAGATAAAAAAGAAGGTAACACCTTCTGTTAGGAGCTGATCTTAAAGAAAAAGAAAAATCAAATAATTTATAATTGTTGTGAACTGAAATTTGGCCTCCTGATGGTTTATTTCCTTTGTGCTTGGGTATGTGTTTCCTAAGATGTGAACTGCCTTGTTCACAGAAACACCGTGGTGGAGCAAGATCTCTGTCATAGTGTTGTATTGTTTCTGGTTTTCAATAATCTCAGGAGGTGGACGCTCAGCAGCAGAACTGATGCTGGAGTTCTCAGTGGAGCAGTAAAAGTAACTTTCACTTTTTTTCTTACATAGTAAATTTTAGAATCAAGAAAGATCTGTAATACTTTGTTCTTACCCAGTTTTCACACTTGTGACCCCAATGACAGGAAGAATTAATAAAAAAAATTCATTATGAGTACTGGTTCATTTGCTGAGTGGTTTCATTACACATACACATTGGCAGGGTAGTTCTTTTATTTTCTGCATGTTAATTAACTTCATTAGTTCACTCACCTTACATTCCAGCTGAGTTTTCTCTGCATGTGTATGATGCGATAATAAAAAAGCAAGATTATTTAATAGAATCAAAGCTAGCACACAGTTGATGTCGCCTGAATTACTAGATGTGTTCTTTTTGGATTGTTGTGGCTTCACTTTCTATGTAAGATTGGAGAGGTTCAAGTATCAAATCTTGACCATATTTCAGCTTTATGTCAGAAAACTAGACGATTAATTAAACAGTTTTTAGGAAAGGATTAATTTCATTTAAGAATACTTCTAAAGTTAAGTTGGTCAAATAAAAAAAGAATCATGGTATAAGGCTGCTTTTCATTAATAATTTTTTTGAATCTTTATGACTGAGTCTTAAGAAAAGGTTTTCAAAACCAATAACAGAGTTAGGTGCCGGTTTGCCAGATTTTGCTAGTGGTTAACTCTCTAGTTGCATTTCGAATCCTTGAAAAATCTCATCCTTACCCTTACAGTACCTATGTTTGGTACAGAAAAAAATCCTGTAAAATCAGCAGATGGATAGCTGAAGATTTTTTTCCCCAGTGGATTACACAGGTGAACAATATATTTTTTTATACATATTTAATGATTTCTTTAAAGTTTACAAAAGATGAGATTTCAAAGGTTTAGGAGGAAGCATAAATAGCAAAAGAGGACTGGGTAACAGAATTAGTCGAGTTCATAAGCTCTACAGCTTCTGGGTCTAATCCTGCAGCTGTTAGTATTGCTGGATTTCAAGGGATGCTGCCTGGCTTCTGTTAATTTTGAAATTCCACAGCTAGGTACAGAGCTTAAATGCAGACATGAAAGCGTAACCTAAATTGCTTCTACTTTTATTTAAAATTCTGATCAGAATGCTTGTTTAATATAATGATACTATGTGAAAATTTATAACAATGGTTTATTGTTATAAATATATGATCATGTATTTAATTAAAAAATTATCAAATAGTAATTACATTGATACCAGTTCCTGGAAAATACAAAGACAAGTTCTGTTGGGCTCCAAGCACTCCAAATCAGTGATTGAAATGACTTTTTGAAAAGTACATTTGAAACAGCAGTTGAGCATCTAAGTTTGATGCGCTTCATGGATTATTTATCCAAGCTGTTTATTTTCTAAACTAGAAATTAGTCTTTCTAAGCTCCTAGGCTGGAAACCTAATGTGAGATCTGACATCCTAAATTCCTTTTTAGACTTTTTTTGAAATATTTTGCAGACCAAAGTGCTCTCAGCTATATTTGGATAGGATGTCAACAATGTACCTGTAGCTTGTAGTAAAGTAAGAGAAATAGATCATTAACTAGTACCAGTCTAAAGTGTTAACTTTTATCACCCTGTGCAACTCTTACAGAAGGTGATACAAACCCTAGAAACATTATTGTTTATTCAGTTGTGAGATCTGCCTCCGCACCATTTCCCCAGCGTGCCTCACGCAGGACCTGCTCTCAAAGTATTCCTCTTTGTGTCCCTCTAACACTTGTGGTACTGCAACAGGCTCTTCTGTATCGTTATGTTAATCCCACAGAAGGCATAATTTAAATACAGCTGTAATACAGAAATGCTGCCATGGCCGGCAGAAGACTTGTTACTTAGTTTTCTGAATATTTTGAAACAAATCAAATATAAATTACTAGAGCAATTTTATTTTGATGTGCGTTTGAAACTTCAGAGGACACGAGTGATTTTCATTGCTAAGCACAGAAATGCAGAGTTTAACTTGCTGTCTCAGAAGCACAGATGCAAGACCTGATTTTTCAGCAAATTCATAATTTCTCTACTATAAGTAATTGTCTGTCATCTTGGTGCCATTCTGTTCTATGCAGAGAGCCATCAGAAATGAATAGTAGTACTTTGCCTGTTTAGTTCAGTAGCTGTTCTATCCACTTTGGGATCAACAGCAAGGGAGTTGGGAACCATGGTCTGACTTTGCTACTGCAAATAACATGCTTCACTTCTGAGAGAGTTTGGCCCAGAGTTCTGGAGATTGATTCCTCTGACTGCAGTTATAGGGCTCATGCTTTTGGTACCCTTAACAAGTTTGACTCATTAAACAACTGCCAGAAGTAGTGTCCAGACAGTTCTGGATTTATTGCTGCCTGTCGCTTGTGATAGAAATTGCTATCTGAAGCTCGTGAGGAAAACACTGAAGAACACACCATAAATTCAGTTCTACCCATCAAAT
Source organism: Psittacus erithacus (assembly GCA_009867235.2). NCBI lineage: Eukaryota > Metazoa > Chordata > Aves > Psittaciformes > Psittacidae > Psittacus > Psittacus erithacus. The sequence continues at coordinate 9,090 of WYDI02016893.1, forward strand.
ATGGACATAATGCTTTCTGGTAATATCTGCTGCAAATAATTACAGAAATCTGAAACCTGGAGTTGTCAAAGAACTGAATAACTGAGCACATATATTTTGTCTTCCTGGTATTTTTCCTTTTATGTGCTTTTTTCCTTTGTTATGCTTGCTTGCTACCAGAAATGAGAAGGAAATAGCTTTATCATCCCATGAGTGTTTTCAGAATTTCGTGTTCTGTGATTAAACATTGAGATACTCCGAAGTTTTTTCTGAGCAAGGGAAACCACCACTTCAGAACAACTCATAATCACAGAGGTGGGGATCTCAGGGTAGGAGAAGCCCGCTCAAGTTACTTCTCTAGAGAATATTAAATTATTTATATGATGTGAAGCAACTGCAGCAGAAGGGCTTGTGAGACACTGCTCAGAGAAGCCTGGTGGATGAGGCAGTCATTTTGGACCTCAAAAGCCCTGGTCTGAGTTTCTGTTTTGCTTGATTCAGAGGATGGGTTTCAACTGCAGTATAGGTCTTTTCCTCCCTGGCACAATTCTGAGGGGGGAAAAAAAAAACCATTTTCCAAAACTATGGAGAATCACAGGTCAGGTCTAACAACGATAATCAGATGGAACAGAAAGCATTTCTATATGTATAACACATCTGTACAGTTTTCCCTTTCCCATGCTCAAACTACTAAGTATTTCCAGGCTGCTTCTTTATGGTCTTCATAAGTATCTATAAGAACTAGAGACATGTTTAAACAAAATAAAAACTGAGATTCTTGCATATTCACATAAATTCACAGAGTAAGTTTATAAGTAAAACAGAAGCTCTCATTAAAATAGTGGTTGCAACACTGAATTCTTTCTTTAATTGTTTTTGCAAGGCAATTCTTTAGCTTACTCCAATAGAACAGATAGAATAAGCTAGTATTGTTTAGATAAAGGGATAATGATGTACCAGAAGGAGCCAGTCAAATGAAAACAGATATTTTAACTTTCAGAGGATGGGGGAAGGGAATAAATAAAAAAGAGACATCATAAAATGCATTTTTAGCAGAAAATTAAGAACAATACTTAATGCTGGAGCCTTAAAATTAGATTGAAATTTCTCATATCAAGCTGAGAATGAGTGTAAGCTTGTAAGAACTTCAGGCTTCAAACAAATTTTCTCTTTCTAAATGCCTAGTGTTTGTTCCAAAAATGCCCAAACCAGAATTGCTTCTGCCAATGTGATTGCCTTTCCACACAGCTAAAATAGCATCTGATCCATGCATGACACAGTTTATAATTGAGAAGTTGGTGACTGTCCCAGGATTTCAAAGAAGACAGTCCTTTAGGGAGATGAGCTCCTCTTGGATGCCAGGTCCACTGGCCTGGGCAGTGATATGAGAGTAGGCAGAGTTAAGCGAAGCAAGGGGAAGCTGAGGTTTGTGAAAGGACTGTGGAGGATGCAGAAGAAAGCAGAAATAATGCAGAAGAAAGCAGAAATAATTCAGAAGAAAGCAGAAATAATGCAGAAGAAAGCAGAAATAATGCAGTAAAAAGATATCAGAAGACTGAAGTGCAGGACAGAAGGCTGGAGAAAGAGAAATAATTCATAAAACCAAAGCTGTAAAGTGTTAATATATTTTGTGTTTCAATAGTAGTGACAGTAGTCTTTTTGCATGTCTCTCTAAGATCATTACCTTTGCTTATAGTGAGGCTAAAAGAGAGAAATCATTTTCAGCTACTGAAATAAAAAGACAAACCCCTCTTTCCTCCATCATGTTCTATGTCAGGTTAGGCAATTATATAAATAGTAAGAAGTTGCCCAATATAACCTTCATTATAAGATGAAAGAAAACTTTAGAGAGAGAATAAGAGCAGGTAACATTCAAATGCCATTTAAAAATGAGTTTCAGAGAAGCTGGGCAAAACAAATATGTGCAGGAAGTGAGGAAGGAACACTGCATAGGAGATGAGAAAAAATACCACAATCTGATAGAAAAACATGTGATCCCTGGGATTACCATAAACCTCAGAGAAACTCATCTCATCATTGTCAGAGCAGCCAGAGATGATGCGTCTAAAAACAAGTCTGTAGTTCATGGGACTGTCAATTTACAGTTCTAACCAAGAAAGCAGATAAAGTATCAGATAAAATGAGAAATTGTGAAGCAAGGTGAAGTTAGAGTTGCCAGTGTTTAATGTTTGGCATATTGGTGATAGCAAACAGGAATTTAGGATTAAAAATCATCTCATAGTGGAGACTTATTTGACTTGCCTGTTGAGACTTGTGGCCAAGAAATTAGTGATCATTGCTCTCAAGAAGAAGGAAAGTTTGTCACCTTCTGATAATGCTTTATAATTAGTTATTAGCTTTCTATCTGAGAAAAGGTCAGGTATTCAGTGCCTGGAACTCAGCCCTGTGCCGTTTACCTGCAGCCTTACCCTCAGTGCTGAGCAGTTTTGCGCTGAGAGTCAGATTCACTTGTTATGCTCCTTTAGTCCTGTCAAGATCTTGGTGAATGTTTTTAACAAAATGACTATCCTTTGTTAAATGGATGCCAAAGGCAAGTGACAGTTCTGAGGATTTTGATCCTATCAGGATGCATTTTGAAAAATGCTGCTCTGGTTTAGCTTTCCTTAATCTGTGGATGTTCAGTACGTATAAGACAGCACAAGGAGGAGGTGATGTACAGACTGTTGGTTTTTGATTTGTTAAGATTAGTACACCAAAGATGCGCAGCACAGTCTATCATCAAAGCTGTGTGTTTGAGATGCAAGTTTTGCCCAGTGTCACATGCTTTCTGAACAGTCTGGAAAGCATGTTTTAAAGAATCAATTTGAAACAGCTATTTAATTCTGTGTGTACTTATATGCATTTTGTGTCTACATTTAGTTTCTAGTATGTTGAAGGGACAAGAGCTAAGGTGCTTAGAGGAGCAAGCAGTGCTGAAGTTAATGTTTTTATTTATAAGGCTCATTGGTTAATGGTACTGAGCTCTCCTGCAGGGAAATAAGATCCCTAGTTCACTCTTGCAAAATTCAATGCCCTATTGTTCTCACTTTTCTGAAGTCACTGTTTATAACATTGTTCTCCTTTCCCCTCTGAGGAATAGTATAATTTATTGGAGCAGTTTATTCATAGCCTATGTGATATCTATCTTTTGGGACAGAGATACCTTTTGCATGATGTACACACTGTTAGCTTCAAACTCTTCCTGTTTGCTTTATGTGAAAGGGTTTGTAATCAGGAATATTTGTGCATCCTGGTACCCAGTTGTGCTGTGCTTGCTGTTTTCTGCTCTTCATAGAAAATTAAACTTTTTTTCTTTTTGGCTCACACCTAGCTGAGAAGCAAAAGATTTTAGACTATTGCCCTATGGATTTATGATTACTAGGCAGATAGCCAGTAATAAACAGTGATATCTGATACTACAGCACAGACATTCTCTGCCTTTTTCCACCTTTTTCCTATTATCCTTAGGTTTAATAAACTATAAATGAGAGGAATAAATGGCAGACCATCTTTTCTCTTTTTGTGCTTTTTTTTTGGGGGGGGTGGGGGTGGAGGGAGGTTTTTGGGGAGGAGATTAAGGTCATAGATTCTTTCAACCTGGTATTTAGGAATAGGCAAATTATTGAAAAGGATGGAAGCAATGTAGCTTTACTCATTTTTGAGAAAGCAGCATTTTTGCTACACAAAAATAATTATAAATAAAAAAAAAGTATTATAGCTACAGATTGAATATATATGAGAAAGGCAAGATAGAAGTCACTAAGCAGTTCATAGCTTTAGAAGAGATCACATTTCTGACTTGTGTAGCATGAAAGTCAGTAAATCTTAGATGATGATAGTGGAAATATTTCCAGGGTTTTGTATGTACTAATTATTGTAGGGGAAAAGAAAATCAAGGTACTTTCTTGCCTTTGGCTTCTAAGAATGAAAACCAGCTACACTGGCACCTTAACATTTCAACTGCATATATTGTTTCTTTGTTTCTGAATCTCACACAATTGCTGACTACAAAATTAAAATACTGAGTTCATTATTTCAACCCGAAATAAAACTTGCTTCAGACTTTGTCTCTAATTATAGTGTCTGTGTTTTGAGCTTTATTAACTTGAAACAGAAGGAGCCCTCACTTTTGTTCTGAAGTTAATTAAAGCTGGTAATAATTATTGTCTGAAAATTCTCTAGGTTCAAGTAGGTTATTTTGCCTCTGCTGCTGTTTTCACGCATCATTTCATCAATCATGTGGTTGGTCGATTCATAATATACAGGATTTGTCTGAATTCAGTGAGCTATGGGGTTTTTTATCATAAAAGGACGCTTGCATATTTGTTTAACAGCTAGTTGAAAGTTTCTGCTTGCAAAGTAGCCACTGGTGACTTTTAAACTCAGGGGTTTTTTAAATGACTTGGAAAAATGAAAGCAATTATTTTTCTGTGAATAATGGGTAATAGCACAAACCACAATAGATCCATGTCAAAGGCCACAGTGAATGGCTTTCAGGTCTTTTTAATTTAAAATTTGAACATTTCAAAACATGACAAAACTATAACGTGTAAAAATGCTTCAGACTCAGTAGAGTCTTCTGAGCTGTAATTTTCATGCTAGTACAGTTCTAACCATGACTGATTGTATGAAATAATAATGCATATCCATATGCATGTGTAGTTCAGCATTTGTTTTAATAATTTTGTTTAGAATTCTGAATTTCAAACTTGCGTACATATGTATATGTATGTGCACATCTTTGTCACTGGTTTTGTGGGTCATGCTGTGGGAGATGTCCTGCTTAAAAAAACCAACAAAACACAAGCAAGAAAACCCCCAACCAATCAAACAAATAACACCCCCTCACCCCCCTCTCTCCCCCACCCCCAAAACTCCTGATGGAAGACCATAGAGCATGTCTAAGATCAGGCCCAGGGGTATTATAACAACGTGCAATAGATAAATGGATTAAATAAAAAACAGAGGATGTATTTGCATAGGGGAATAACTTTGAAAAATTGGTGGCAGGTTCCCTGAGAACTCATAGAGGGCAAAATTAAAGAAGTGTTTTGTTTGTGTTTCACTTAAAAGAAAACAAATGCAAAAAAAGAAACCCCCAACATTACAATAAAAATAATTTGATTTAATGTTGTATTTTGTTTCGTATTTCAGATTTAAACCTTGCTATGGACTGCATGGTCTTCTCTCCTTTCTGTCATGTCACGCTTCCATTCTCACCAGGGTGTCCAGCTCAATTTCCCCTTTCCCAGTTAGAATTCTACCCTCATGGCAGAAGCAGCAGAGGGCTGTGGAGGCAGTCAGGAATCTGCTCTTTGGAAGTGTGGGCTACTCTGACACGTCTTTGCTGTCTTGCCATTGGCAACATACACAATCTGCTGCCTTAGACATTTTTACCTGCATTCAACATGGTGTCTGGCTGTTGGCTGAGGATCTTTTGTAGCAAGCTGTGTACTATTTTTCCTAAGACCATGTGCCACTTCAGATCTCTGTAAATCTTTCTCTGACACAAGTGTCTCATCTTCTAATGCGTTGATATAGTAGCTGTGGATCCAGCTGTTTCTTGCAAATTCTTCGGAAATTAATAGTCCCATGAAGTATTTCTGTGTTAGTGTCACTTATTAATGACGGCGATAGAGGTGTTCAAAGCTAAGTGCACACCCCTTAGTGAAGGGGTAAGTCTTATGTTGCCTTTTGAAAATTGTCCCCACTGTTACTGAAATTCCTGTACAGGCAAATGGCTATTGGAATAGCGCTCCAGAGGCCAAGTGATTATTGGTCTCCTAGAAAGACCCAAATTTTCAAGCTTTAACTACCTCTAAAATGTCAATGATATGAAAAGGCATAGTAAGGATGTGAAATATAAGATGGTGATGTTATGAAGAATTACGCAATTTCTATAACTGCTGCCCTTCCCTACTGCATTCCATCTCTCAGAATTGCAATTTTCTGCAGATTTTATGAGATCTATGTTCATTGGGATCTATTATAGGTTAAAGAATAGGACATCTCTTAAAGATTAATTGGAATTCAGAAAATAAGCATATGTATTATGTACTATAAAAATATTTGAATCCCCAAATGTTTGTAATTTTTGGTCCAAGTTCTGCACTGTATTCCATAAAATAGCAGCTCAGTTATCATCCACAGTTATCCTCATAGATAGATAAAATGAATTTTTATTTTTTCTTAATTTCTTGTGGTCTCTTGGTAAATATCTTGCTATATGTTTCCTCCAAATAATTTCCCAGTCCTTGACCTTTCAACATACTGGCAGCACCAGTGTTCCTCTGGGCTTTTGGAGAAGTGGAGTGGTAGTGAAGGAGATTCTACTGAAAGAAGGTAGTGAAGGGTACAAAAGGGAGACAGAGAGGTTTTAAAGAAGGACCCCTTGCAATCCTGCCAATACAGGTTTATACAGGTTGCTTGGTTTCCCTTTAATCAAAGGATAATACTTTCCAGTGGCACTTGGGACTGGTTGGAGTGAACGCTGTTCAGCCTTGGTAATTATTTTCCAATCCATTGGTGAGCTTTTTCACTTCCACCCGTAATGTTTCAAGGGTTGTTTCTTCCTCTCATCTTATTCCAATACAGGTTTTCACCCCTTCTTCCTGTTTTCCCTCTGTGTGTGAGAAGATAAAACTGGGGAGTGGGATTGTTGTCAAGTCCAAAGAGTTTCAACTAATTCAGTTTTGTCTTATGTGGGTGACACATACTCATGGCACTTGTGTAAACCAGAGTGATCCTACTGTATCAGGGTAAATCCGGACAGAGGCTGAAGGAAAGAATTTCTAGGGTACAAAATGGTTTCACTTGTCTTGCCTTTTCTCTTCAGACTGGAGTTCAGCTCAGCTTTTGACATTTCTGCGGTGACAAATCCTCTGATGCACAGCTGAGGATGTCTGATGGTTTCATTAGCTTTTACCATGGTTGCCTAGCTCCTTAAGTGCTAAGCGTGCTCACCCCGGTGTGCAGACACTTCCATGCTCTTGTTTCCAGTTAAGCCCTGACCATTAACTTCTGAATTTGGTGAATGTTGCACCTCAGCCTGTATGTAAGTGAACTCTAGAAAGACAGTATAAAAACTGTGTTTTTTGGATTGGACTTTATAAAGCCATAAACAGTGACATCATTGTATATGCGCACAAATATATAATGATGAATACAGCAAATGCAGTAGTGGATGTTGGCTGGAAAATGCATGCTCCAGGGCCAGATTTAATAGGAACTTTCATATTCCATTCTTGGAATATAAAGCTAATATTTTTGTCTATTTTGACTTTTGCATTAATAAAATGAGGTCAGGAAATCTGCTAAAGTTTATCTTTAAAAATGTTTTCAACCCAATCACCTTGTTTTAAAAATCATTTCCGTTTGTTATCTGCACTTTTAAGTAGATTGTGTTTCCTTGTGATTGATTCTCTGAAGGAAAGCACTAACAGATTCCTGTAATTGATTATACTTTAATGATACATAATGGCAAGCTCTGTTTTCCATTATTGTTACCCTACATGCTGAACTGTAACTGCCTTGATATCAGAATGTATATTGATATACAATTGATTTAGTACATTTTACCGGTTGAACTGACTTGCATTAACTAAAAGCACGTCTCCGCCTCTTCAGCAAAAGTAGTCATTCACACATTCAGTGCAGGTATTGTACACATCTCTGCAGATAGTTCCTTCAGCTTAGTGGAGCCGCAAAAGACAACACTGCTGGCAATCGGATCTGTGCAATCATTGTTTCTGGGTTTCACGGGTGATTACAGATGGGAGTTGGCTGCTTTTATATTTCAGATGTTTCACTTTAATTACATTTTTTTCATTCTTTTTGATTGTCCTTTTTCAACAAATGATCCTCTACTTCTCCATCCCCCAAATCATTGATGGCAGATAAGGTGGTTGATGATCTGAAAGTCTTGCTTATCTTCATGATCAGTATTACCTGATTATTTTCTGGTGGCTCCTGCCTATCTGTATAAATCTCTTTGCTTGTGTTTAGATGAAAAACTCTACAGCAGGGCTTACTTTGCATGCGTGCATGTGATGGCATGTGCATTTATAGCAGCAGCTAGTGCATTTGAGTTCAGCTCCATGTCTCAAATTCCTGCTTGTTCTTTACTTACACAAATAGTGTGATTCAGTTGCCACTTAGCTGTACTATAACTCTTGGACATACAACCTGTCCTACCCAGGAGGTTACAGGGAAAGTCTAATGAGTTATCTATTGTGTATAGGTGGGCTACATGGGGAAAATAAATACATTTTTAAAAGCTAATTTAGATTTTGAGTTTTGTGAGTGTTTCACAAAGGGATACAGCTGTTGTCTTCTAAATACTCAAAGGACAGATACAGGAAACTTAATAGCTAGAATATTATAATACTATTACATTAGCGATGAGTGTTAGAAATACTATGTAGAAGTACACAGTATATTCAGGTAATATAATGGCTAACCCTTTGCATTTGCCTTTATTTTAAACTTTTTTTACTGAGAGTAGGATTGTAGTTGAAGCTTATAATTCTGGCAAGTTGTGCCAGCAAATCTCATTTGTTGTATCGTAAGTCAGCTTTCACATTACTGGCCATATTAAGCCAGCATGAGATTTCTTAACCAGAAGTTTAGGGGGAAAAACCACCAAAACCTGCTGTTTGGACTTAGTGACTGTCAATATTTGGCAGAATCAAAGTACTTTCTAAAAATCTGCAGTAATTTTGTATTTCAATTTTAGAACCTGAATTTTTAACTTAGTTTAAAATCTGAAAACTGAAAACGAAAAGAATTGCTTCTGAAGCATGTAGGCAATTTGGTAAACTGGATTCCAAAGCGATGAATTGCCACTATGCACAATTTGTATTTTATTCTATGTTACATATATTTTTAAATGTTTTAAATTGGGTCATTTCTTACATCTGTATTAACATTCAACACTTCAGCTCTGTTAAATATAGGTTAAATATAAATATTAGCTTAATGGTTTTGTGTTTGACATCAGTTGCAATTCAGATCTTCCTCCCATGCTGTTCTGAACTGCTAATAGTAATAACAGCATTTGTAACATTCACTTTCTTTGCCATCCTAGTCATAAACAGTGATATCAATTAATACATACTTAGGGTTGTGCGGTGCAGAGATTATTAGAGAAATTATTTTTACTACCAGAGAACAGTTTCAGAAAGATAAGAACCTCAAGCAGTAATCAGATTATGTTACTTAAATGGCTTTTTCAGTGGTGATACTTGGTAAATCACAAATGTCCGTAGTGTTTCACATAATTTTGGAATATAATACGCAGTTTAATTTCCTGTTTATTTGCTGTTCTACAGGAACAACTTTTGAACTGTGAACTAAAATCTATGCTCTAGTGCTATGTATTTTCAGTTCAATCCCATATTGTAAATGAAACCTCTACACATTTTTTTAATTTAAAAAAACGAGTTCCCAATTAGTTACACATAGACAATGTTAGATTTTTCCAACTGCAAAATGATTAATAATACATAATTAAAATGGAACCTGGATCAAGAACTCATCAAGTGTGCCTAATACCATAATACTCTACATACTCTACCCTTTTCCTCTGCAAAAAAAGTGATCTTGCCCAGGGGATCTCAATAACTCAGGAAATCTGTTCCTGCAAATACACTGTCTCCTCTCGTAAGGAATTTCCAAAATTCCCAACTGGGGAACTTCCTCCCAGTATTTTCACAGCAAAAATATGCAACTTGTAAGAGTACTAAGTAAATTTTGGAAAATGTCACCAAATGTATATTATGTATGAAAGTGCTTTGTTAATAGTCTTTATAGTTGGAAGTCAGTGGTAACCAAACATGTGCATGCATAAAGATCAGATCACTATTAGTCCTATATCTATACTAAATATTTTCTTAAAAACTGGTATTTCTTTTTGCCAGATTTAAAACAAAAAATTCCCATCTACTTGATTCTAAGCTAAGAGCTAACAAAGCATAGACATACGGAATAACACCTTTTTACTTATTCCTTTACATGCTAACCATTCTTCCAGCCCCACAACTTTTTCTAGCGACATACTCACCAGATACTCAATTATAGCCCAGACGATTGTAATGAATACTGTAGAAAAGTTCTGGAACATATCCCAGCTGTTCAGCGGCAGTAAGTACCATAACTGTGTGAGCCACTAGATGCCACTCTTGTCTCATCCCAGTACAAGCCCGAGAGCATTTATTGTTGTTTAAAAAACCCTACTATGCCTTCCCACCTCTAAAGCCCCTTTAAAGATGTTCCTTTGGTATTTCAGCTACTCAGCATTTTTTTAATTGAAGTTACAATATGACCCTTTTGTTTATAGTATTCCTTCTCTTCTCAGTAATGTTACACTTGTTTGTAAATATTCCAAAGCTATCCCTAGACAATTTTTTTTATCAGGGGCCTCTTGCATAGCTGTTATTCTATGTCTCGCTTTTCTCTTTGGGTGGAATTCACAAACTTCTGGCATGTGTATTCATCTGTGTTTCTGATTGAATTCACAGCCACTTACAGTGCAAGAAACTCTATGTCTGTTTTTAAAAATTCTACAAAGAACTTCACCTTTGCATTTTTTCTGTACCAGATATAGTAGGAAGATCTTGAACTTCTTGTATATTCAGTTTCTACCATTGGCAACCTCTCTACTACATTTGGCGTGACATTTCCATGCCAGTTACCAGTCTGTAGATGCCTGTCCCCCAGTCTGACTCTACCAGGACATTCTTAACCTGATAGTTGGTGAAAAGTAAGTATAAAAATGCTCAGGTTATTTGAGACAATACAGGAAAAGTAAAAAAAACACAACCAAACAACCCAAATGTGATCCTACAGCCTTCAGTATAACAATTGTAATGTTTCATCTGAGCAAATGTAATGCAGACCTGGGCATCAATACAGTGCATTTGAATTTCTTTAATCTCATGAAAGGAAGCACTGCCCCCCAAATGGACACACAAGTAAAATATTAATCTTTTCTGCCAAATTAATCTACATTTTCACAAGGAAATATGGTGGAGTTCTGAATATTTGTATAAGAATCACTGCTTTCTGCATCTTCCAACTATGTGGAAAATGGTGGCCACTTGTTTCCAGAGAAATGTTTCCATATTCTGGAATTTCTTCTAAAATGATCACACAATTTATAAGAAGATGTCTCACAAACTTGTCTGTCTCACAAGAAAAAGAAAACCAAAAGAAATATGTTACGATGTCAGTAATGTTGAACAAATAAACCCTCAGATGTTGAAAACATGAATAGTAGAGATAAACGTATCTTCTTCTGTTGGTATGATTGAATCTGTTCTGTTTCATTTGTGTGAATTTGATACAGCCTTTAATTAAGGGGTTTTAATACTTTTTTTCATATAGACTCAAATATTTTTATTGCAGCTTTAATGCAGATTGGAGAGTGCTTTCTCATAGTATAAACTACTTGCGTGGCAACCAGAGTCAATGGAAGTCACCATTTGCTTGAAAAGTACACAGTATAGGTGTATTTTGTAAGTAACTTGCAACAGCCTGTGAGTAACAAGGCTGAGTAACAATGAAAAACTACAGGCATATAAAGACATCTTGCACATTCTATTAAGTTAGATTTATATTTATCTGAGTACTTTGTGGAATGCTGTGGATTGATAGAAAAGCGCAGAGGGATGCATCCACTAAGAAAGCCCCGTTGTGTCCTGGTTAGATTCTGAGAGGTGAGGATTATTGGTGGGGCTTCATGAAGAGAAATGGGATTTTAACTTCAAGATGTATAAATACAGGAAAAAGATCTTTGTGCACAAAAATGTGCCAGTAAAGAGGAGACTGAGTTATTTGAATAAAAGTAAAGCTGTCTTTCTAGAGAGCTTATAGGCTGTATGCTGATAAAAAGTATTATTCTGTTCTTTTCAGGAAAAAAAAAACCCAAACCTATTAGTGCTTTATGGAATTAACAACCACACTACATATAGACCAAAGTACAGAACTGAGGATGCATGTGGAACCTTAACTTTATTACTTCCATATCTTTGACTAGTAACTGCGCAACTTGAAAGTTCCCTTTTTGTCATTTGCAATGGAATGATTTAATTTATTTAAGTTTCTGTGATGAACACTTAATGCCTTACACATGTAGGGAAAGGGTATAGTCCGTGACTCAAGTGCTAAAGTCTTGTAACTACAGTCTGTCTGCAATGCTGTAGTGAGGAAGCTTTTTGTGGTCATTAGGAAATGCTGACCCCTCCATTTGTATACATTGTCTTGACTATGCAGCTGCTGAAGGACAAGTTAAGGGTATGTGGTTAAATTAGTCTGCAATTTTATTAACTCACTTGGGACCATAACAGTTATTTATTAAAGGTCACTCCGTTCTCCCCTTCTATCAGATCTTCTCTTTAAAGTATCTTCCCAATAAGCTCCCCGTTACTTTCCTTTTTTATGGATATTGAAGTGTAACTGAAGAAATAAATCTTTTACAAAGTTATATTAGCTCACACAAATGTGAGAAAACATTTATTTTGCTTCTCCCCAAGGTGCAATGGCTGACAAATCTGTTTGTCAAAAGAAATTCTGTGCCCTTGGTTGGAGACCTGGATGTCAAGGGTTTGCAGATGCTAGTTTTGCTCAAGAGCCACCATCTGCAGAAGCAGCAGCAGCTCCTGGGCTGCACACACCTGCCCTCTCTTTTCCCATGCCAGGATCATCACTCCGCGCGCATCTCAACTGCATCCAGCTCTGGTGAGGGGCAGCTCAACCCTTGTGCTCCCCAGCTGAGTCACTGGTCCCTGCTGCGTCTTTCCTCACTTTTCCCATTCACCAGAACACAGCTGCAGCACATGTCGGTGTGGGATGGTGCTGCTCTGCTGAGGAGCAGTAAAGTGGCTCTGGCTGTGCCTGCAGACAGTGTGGCAGTGGTGGCTGAATCCTTGGCTCCTTGTTGAGGTAAGACTGGGGGCCACTACTCTGCTTGCAGGAACTCCTTACTGCTCCAACGCAGTTTTGTACTAGGCTTTGAAAACCTATTATGTCTCATGTCACTAAAAGAAAGAAAGAAATCTGAGTATCCAGTGCAGTTTTTGTTTCTGTGGAAGGAAGATGTTTTCTGAGTTATGTCTCCTTACCTCGAACCATGGGCAAGTTGCCCATGTCAGGAAACATCTTGTCTGACCAGGCTAGCTCGGGGTGCTGGAGTGCTCATGGGAAACCTCAGGCAGAGCTTGTAGGGAGCACTGAGGTGCAGGAAGACTGTGCTCTACAAGGTATAGACATGTAGACATGCTCTACAAGCATATCTGTTGTCATAGTTGAGGGTGTGCACACATTTTTTCCCTCTAATTAAGTGGGGTTTTCCCCCTCTCAAAATATACAATCAGAATGTTGTCCTCAGATGTAAAAGGGCAGGGATTTTGAAGGAAATTGATTTTAATTTAATAAAGTCTGTTCCAAGACTTAGAATTTGCAGGAAGCATGACCTTTTATAAATCAGGCTGAATACAGTACAATATACTGAATTTAAGGGAAGGGAGGTTACATATCCAAATGTTGGTTTTGAGTAATTACTGGGACAAGGAAGTCAGTGCAGGTGTGTAGCTCAGAGGTCAAGGGCTAAAAATACAGACAAAGATAGTTGAGTAAGATTTTATTTTCAGCTTTTGTACACTCTTTCATATGTTGAACTTGGTTAAAAGTAGTTATTACAGAATGAAAGTAATATGAATAATCGATGAGCTTATGGATAGATTCAATAGATTATATGTTTTTTAGCTGACAACAAGCAATAACATAGGCAGTAAAGAATTAAGGGTTATTTTATATTAAAATCAGTACAATTACACTTATCAGAGTATGAAGTTGTGATTTGAATGAGGAAAGTGCTATAAAATAACTCCTAATGTTATGATACACCATTTATAATTTATTTATATTTTTTGGTTCCAATGTACAAAATACGTACAAAATAACAATACAACAATAGACTGCAGAAAATGGCAGCTCAGGACAGTTTAACGATAGCCTTATAACTAACTGTTGGGTAAAATGATTAGAAACACCTGAGTCCAGTTTTTCTGCAACATCCTTTGTACTACATGAGTGTTAGATGCTGGCCTGTCTGCATGGCCAAATGCAGTGCCGTGAGGAGACCATTATCTGTGGTCTTGAAAGCAGGTCTGTATAGTACAGTGCTGCCTCTGATGTCGTGGGCTCTTCTCTTAATAATTCTAATTAACTGGGGCATAGAACTGTGTAGGCAAGGTAATACAGCCTTCAGCTAACTTTTTTATTCAGAATTAAGAGGGTTTCTGCCCTTGACTGTGTTGTACAGAGTAGTTATCCTTAAACACAGCAGAAGTCACACCAAATTTAAAGCCAAATGCAAGATTTGAGAATGAAACTTACATACTTAAGTCAGGTATTTCTTTTTTCTGTTCCACTTTTCATCTTTTCAGGGCACCTGAAATTTTGGGCAAAGTAGGACCAAAGTCATAATTTCTTTTCTCATGCTTTGTTCCTTATATCGCTTTTTGTCTCTGTTGCTTTGCTTCCACTTAATTTTAGTATGGTGAAATGCACATTGAATTAAAAAACTGAGTATACATAGGAACATATTACTTTTATTGCAGGAAAGAAAACACTGGTGAAGGGATGTGCTTGCCAAAGCTCTGCAAATCTTATGTTAAACCTTGTGGAACCATGCCAAGCATTGATGGACTTCAACTATCATTAAAAGCTTAATTTCAATTAGATTTTTGCTAAGGTTCAGAGAACTTTTCAAGCAAATTTGAGCCCCATTGCAGTAATCTGAGGACTGGTTCACTGTTCTGTATCAACCTCTAAAAATCTCTGGGTTTCATGTTTTCAGTGTTACAAGTAAATTTTGAAGATTTTTAGATCTGATCCTGGCACACAGCTCCAAGAAAAATCCAGAGTGAACCAGAGTAGAAATCACACCTGATTCTTCTCAAACTGTGCAGATGAAACCTGCAGCTTTTTTCCAAGAGCTGTGTATTATGTGCCTTTCAACTGACTGATAATAGTTTGTTCTTATTTTACAAACACAGGCAAATAAGACTTGGCAAACAGACTTGTGGGAAAGAAATGAACACGAGAATGAAGGAAAATAGGTACAAAGAAGCTGTGAGCCAACCAGCCCCAGAACAGTACTGTGAAATGATATGACTAAAATATGTGCATGGTAAATAGTGTGACATTGAAAAATGAAACATTCAGTGTTATAGCCAAGAAGAAAAAAACCAGCTCCCAAAATTGAGTTCTGGCAGTATGTTCAGAGAGTTGAATAGGCGTATGCTTGCTTGCAGTTGGGGTGAAGACGAAGGAGATCCATAGATCTGTATTTCAGTTCTTTATGTATTTTCCCACAGTATGAATTAATCAGTTCTAATACTAATTATATACTTGCAACGTTCTAAATTCCTGCATAAACTGTGGAAAAATGCGAAGATGTTTCCAAGCTTTAACAATGAATCCATATATGTGCTTTTGCAATTGTTTGCTGTGCGTCATATTCAAACCAGTTATGTTCTGCAGATTTACTCTTCTGTACTTTGATGGTGATTTATACTCCTAGAGAAGCAGTTTGGTGAAACTATGTCTCAGAAATGTGGAAGCTTAATATAAATAAATTAAACACAGGCACTTGATTTAAGTGAATTGCAGTCTTTTGACGTTTATAACTTCAGCACGATTGTCACCAGCTAGTCAACTTCTGTGACTCGTGGTGATGCTTAAGCTATTGGCTTGGTAGAAAATGTAAAAAGTAAGTTTGGAGTTATTTTAGCTATTCTAGGATGTCTTCTGGCCTGCATCCACACAACTGAGAGAGATTCATAGATACTAACAATGTATTAGGAAGATGACGTTGTTACTTATCATTCTGAATTAATGATGCTCTGGTTAGCTTGCCTATAAATATTAGGTCAAATGAGAGTTCTTTCCAGGCTTTGAGATACAGATAGGTAATTATTGCTGCTAGAAGTAGAACCATCACCTGACTACAGGGGTGAAATTATTTCAGCAAGTATATCTGAGAAAGAGCTAAATTCTGTTGCTAGTGTTGCTCTTGACTGGAAATAGATGGTGTTATGCAAACTGCCATGTGAAGGTTTCATCCAGAGGGAACCTGTTAGGAAGCTGAATTGATGTGATCATGAAGGGCAAGTGCTGCATTCAGGAATGGCAAGTTTGAGCTTTTTTTTTTCAGCATAGTCTGCTATGTGCTCAGGTAGGGAATCGGGCATGCACTGCTCTGTAGTATCATCGGTGGTTTATATTAAAGGATGTGTTGATACAGAAGTGCCAGTAATGCTTTGGAGGGCTAGTAATGCTATGGAGCATTTTTCATCAGGCAGTTTCAGTCCTGCAAGAATGACAGATGTGATAATTTGTCTTACAGCTGCAAAATCTAGACCAATCTCTTCCCTGAGAGGTACAAATGCTGATATTTTTTGTTTGTTGTTTTCTGCATTTGTAACAGAGTGGTTAAAGATCAGAATGCATTGAAAAATCAAACAATTAAATAATTTTCAGCAAATTTCATTGCAGAAATACAAAGATATGCTTGGCTTTTCTAATTTGAAGTAAAGGAAATTACAGTTATCTTGAAGCAAGAAGCAAAACTGAGTTTCAGAGACAACATTTAGAATTTCACAATTCTTGCTTGAACTTTATTAATGTACTGATTTGTGATTAATAGCAGAGCCTCAAATAATAAGACTTTAGTTTCATCTGTATTTCATATGAACTAGGTTTAGGAAGAAATAAAAAAGAATGAGTAGAATAAGAGAGAAACACAAGGTAAAGCTCTTCATCTGTTACCATCTGACAGTATTTTAGCAGGTATGTTGGGCAGCAGTATGATGGAATGTACAAATACTGCCACTGGAAATTCTCTGATGGTTTGAGAAACAGAAGTACCGGAGCTAACCAGGAAAAATATTGGTGAGCTAATCTTGCTGCCTTCCATGGACAACTGTAAAGGCCTGACTGTATTTTGAGGGCTGCCTTCTCTTTTCCCATTTATTAATATTTACCTGAAAAAATTCTGGCTTTCAGTAATTACTATGAAGCTCAGCTAGGAGAAAACCCAACTTGAATTTTTTCTGAAAGATACCAGTGTTGTGCATTAATACATTGAATTGGAAGCACAGGAAAATGCATTGAATGGGTAGATCTTGAAGAGTCAACACTGCTGATTTCTTTCTAAATGACCTTAGTGAAGGTCAGGAATGCAATTTGCTCTTTGACCACTGCTGACTGTATGAATAATTGGGAGCTGTTAAGAGCTACTGCTGCAGTGAAGCATGAAAAGTCAAAATTATTTCACCTTCCCAGGCACACTCATACTGAGGATTTGGGGAGTGAGTATTAAAATGTGCAGTTGGAAACCATCTTAATTCTTCTATATAGAAGTGTTTTCATATCAGACTAACTCCTTAGTCATGTATACATTTCAAGATAAAGGGACAGCTATTCTTTTCAGTAGTAGCAACCACCGTTCGCATTGAGTCAGAAGTCTCTACATAGTTGTAACAGAGATGAGAACCTTTATTTAATTGAATATGTCTCATTTCCTTGAAGTATTTAGGACTTGTGACTGTCTAACTGAACCCAAGATGCTGACAAATATGCAAATCATTTGTAAAGCAGGTAAAGGACAGGATAGATATAAGTAGAGACATTCTTCTAATTAGAAAATAATCTTGTGTTAATAATGTCTTCCTGTTGTAAAACTCTTTCTAAATACAGTAATATTCAGCATGGGAATTGGAGAGATTTCAGGGATACCATTTCATTATTCCCAATCAGCTTTACTGTAAACAAACTGCAAATTTTCAGCATCAGCATACAACTCAGGTAAACCTAAGCTCATATTTGTACTGTAAGTACCAGAATGTTTGATGAGGGCATATTTCCATGGCATATTTCTATTTCAAGATGATGTGTGTTAAATAGGAATTTTGAGTGGTATCCATTAGCCTTTCTGTCTTTGAAAATATTTTTTTGTCACTGAAGTTTATAAATCTGGTTTAGGTCTCTATGTTTGTTTAAACTACAGATGAGTAAATGGCTGAGATGTGTATTGCATTTCAGGTTTTCTTCATGATATGTTGTATGTATTGTTGTTCAGATCCCTGTGTGGTCTAGTCACTCTATATATTATTTCAATAAAATAGGTAATGACAAGCTGGTTGCGTAATGAAGTGCTTTCACGGCACCTTATTTAGGAGGGAGGATCTTTTTCTGGATGTTGAAGGCTAGCGTAACAATATCTAGTGAAATTTTTTCCCTGGAGCTACATGTAGTAAGTCATCTGTGTAGTAAACTTATGTCCAGGAAGCCTGAATTAATAACCTATGGGTCAGCCTCACAAATTTTTCATTATTTCAAATACTTTTTCCTGTTGGTTAAGCCTTTTGTTCAGGAAGGCATTGAATTGCAGCGGTTAGATGGCTTATGACTCATATTTTTCAGGGAAGCTATTGGCGCTAAGCATTATTATATTTTTATGAATATTGTTTTAGGTGTTGCAATAAGGTCAGAGTTAATGCATTCAAAACTGATAAATCTTTTCTATAAGGGAGTACATTGTTTCTACAGTGAATGGCTAGAGGCAATGTAGGATTTTCCTTTAAATCATAATTAACAAATTATATAGAATCATAGAATAGTTAGGGTTGGAAAGGACCTTAAGATCATCTAGATCCAACCCCCCTGCCATGGGCAGGGACACCTCACACTAAATCATGTCACCCAAGGCTCTGTCCAACCTGGCCTTGAGCACTGCCAGTGATGGAGCATTCACAGCTTCGCTGGGCAACCCATTCCAGTGCCTCACCAATATAATATTTCTACATTCAGATCTTTTTCTTCTATGAAGATATGCACAGGGGAACTTATATATCTGTATATCATGTTTTTCATTAAGAAGATAAGAACAACAAGAAAAAAAACCCTATGTGTGTGCTCTTAAAAGTGTCATTCTTCGTATGATGTTTTGGTAACAAAGAAGCAGAACCATAGATAAACATCTGGTAGGAATGAAGGGGTCTTCATGTTTTTTTCTAGATGAGCATTTGTGACTGAGTGATACTGTGTTCCCTCTCATGTCTTGTTGTTTTCAATTTATTCTTTACCAGAGACAGGAAGGGAACAGTAAAATAGGAAATTAAGATGTTTAGAGAGAGTAACTAAAGAGAACTGCAAAATTATTTTTAATTTGTTTAGATGGCTGAGAGGCCTCTTCGTGTGTGATCTTTCCTGCTGAGTTGAGGGGAAAGCCTAAAGACACCGTGTACCCAGTCTGGACTGCCATTGTCCAGTGGTGACTTCCTCAGTTCTCAGCAGCTGCTTCACGCAAGGCCCTTCCTAGGAATGTTTCTTAGATTCTTCAGTCTTTGGAAGATGTTATCTGTCCTGCCTCTTTAGCCTGCACTTCTAATGCTTGTAAACAAGACTGGGAAGCAATCTGGATGTGGGGTAGTAGTCAAACTACCCGTTATCCCATCGCCCAGATGGTTTTCAAACTAGAATTTTATATATTTGGTTGCTTTGATTCGCCTGATCATCTTTTCTAAAAGAGTTTATCTGTTTTCATTCAAAATAGACAAAAGTGCTACACAAATTACAGCTGGAACATGGAAAATGGTAATGTTTCTGAAAGTCTAAATGGTTTCTTTAGTTGCTTTCACAGAGCCTTACACTATGCTATGGTTTTGCCATAACTCTGAAGTTGCGTGTAGGAGTACAATAACAACACAGTCTACAGCTCAGTAAGCGTAGTAGTAAATTGTCCCATGAGCATCTGAGACTCCAATACAGTGAAGAAATAATCGTACAGTCTCCAGATAGTTTCATAATATTGCTCAGACAAGTTCAGTTTATATAATGTGTTCCTTTATTGCTGTGTTATATTTATCATTGTTAGCCTGTCCTTGCTTGATGTGAAAAATGCTTAAAAGTTGAGAACATAGGCTGTTTTTATATTTCAAAATCTTAACTCTCGGACTGTACTACTCATTTATTCACACAATAGGAAGTACGTAGTGTGTTGGTGTTCATTTTACCCACATAGCTATTATGCAACAAGCAAGCTCGTAATGTGCCTCTCTTTGGACCTTCTCCCTGCCCCCCAAGCTAGCTCCCAGGCCAAATACAAACTAGTGTTTGAAGCAAGTCTGCCTCAGCTGGCTTATGCAGATTCTGAGTTCCTATGTCTAGGGCTCATTCTTGTTGAATGAAGTCAAGAAAAGACTCAGAATATGGTATGTAAAAGTATTTTCTTTGTGTATTTTTTTAAACTTTATTCATTCAATCAGTGCAAAGCAGCGCTGTAAAGAATTGGGGAAGTGATACTTGTGCTTCAGCAATAATCCTGTCAGAAGGCATGCTGCTTTTAGCGTGATCTACAGGTTTGAAGAGCACTGTCACAGTGCAACTCGAAATTTAGAATACTCTAATATATTAGTATTTAATTACAATTTGCAAAATATCCTTTCAAGTTTAGGGCTTCCCCCTTCCTTAATTATTCTCATGACTAATTTTTTTCTTTGTGAGATTTCTTTATACATTTCAAATTCATTTATGAATAAAATAGATGCTGTTGTATTTTTTTAATTTTCTTTTTTCTTCTCCTGAACTGTGTGACTCTGGAGACATGTGTTTCTTTTATTAAATTAACTCATCATTGTGGTCTTGTTATTTCAACTGTGGGCTTGGCTGACCAAATTTCTATATTGCATGAGAGAGCCATTAATCATTTGAAGAGGATTTGTGTACATTCAGTTGCTCAACATCTCATCTCTCACATTACTTCCAAATAAAAATTTAATAATGTTGTACATGTTCTTTTGCTTTCCTTTGGGTAGTCAATAATATTAATTTAACCTCCTGTGTGTATAGTGGGTGGGTGGGAGTAACCAAACAAACCTTGGATTGCAGTGAGCACCATGAAATTTTGTTCTGTTCTGGTTCTTCAGTATTACATTATTTTGATTACCCCCGTTGGTATGAGAAAAATACCTAGTAAAGTGCATGTTTAATTCATCATTCAGAGCCACAGTTAGTGTTCAAGTGTTGTCGACTGCCTGTTACTTTCTGTTTTATTAGGGATAGTTGTTAACCCCCAATCCAGCAAAACACTATATATAGGTTGTCTACTGTCCCTGGGCATACCTCGTTGAGGAGACAGTGGAGGTCTTGCTGATTACAGAGCAGCATTATATGCGTGCCTTAGACTATGAAGTGTCTGGGTTAAAGTTGCTTCTCATGGGAGACAGAGGAAATGTAGACCTTTAGAAATGTTTTTTTTCTTTCCACTTGGAAGTACGAATGAGGTACTTAGGGCATATGATTGTAAAAAGGCACCAAGAAGTCAGACACATATCCACTGATAATTAGAAGCAGCCTTGAGGTTGTCATCAACCTGAATGTGTCAGATGAGCTGAACATGCATGGGAGTACACTGATTTTACTTTAAAACTTCTCACCTTGTATGTTTGTGAACAGCTTGGTTTTCTATTTCTATAGCACATTTGAAACTATGTGGAGAGGTTTTTTCATGTTCTATATTGAACGCCATTCATTGATTACCTGGTGGTAAAATGGAAAACTTTAGAAAATATTACTGTATTGATTTTGAAGCAAGTCTGTAATTTTGCTATTTTCTTTTACAGCATTATTTTATATAAGTTGTTGATCCTGCTTGTTCAGTTGCTGTGTCTTGATCTACAGGGGTTTGAAGAGAAATGGAGGAGTCCTGTTGTTCTAGCTAGTAATGAAAATGGTATGATGGGATCAAGTTTTTCAGCTTTTTTGCATCTGTAAAGGCACACAAATGGTATAATTTGGTTAAAAGTACCTTCACAACGCTGCTCAAGTTTAAAATATGCCTGTCTTTATGCCTAGAGCATGGCCAGTAGAGGTCATTAGTTAATCCATAAAAATCACACATGCCTGATTTTTGCTTTTTTTCCAAGTTGCTGAAAAAGAATGATCCTCCTCACTTTTTAAAAAAGTGTTAAAAAAGGCAGATATTTTAAAATCAAAGTGCTATTTCTGTTATGTATCAAACTGCATTTCGATTTTTGTCTTTAGACTTTAACAGAGAAGAAACCTGCTTTCATTTTGTCTGGGCATCTTACCTGCCCAACCAAGCTGCAGAAATTCTGTAGCCCCCCCACCCAAAGCATCCTGATAACCTATCAGCATGTGTTTTGAGCTAAGTATTTTGCATCTATGTTTAGGCCACACCTGACGTCAGTGTGATACTACTTCTAATCTAAAAATAAATGAGGCATAGTGAGGGTTTTTAATGCTCTGAAAATAATATTCTAGTCAAGCCGTACTGTGTTGTTGTATCTTGTATTTCTTAATTGGAAAAGGGAGGATCACCACCACTGTAGCATAGAAGTAATGGCAAGTTTGATATAAATATGTCAAAAATGTGTTAACATCCTCAAATGTTTAGAAGTGCTTATTAGTCTTCCCTTGTTTTCTTTGCTTTTGCATAGAGCAAGTCCTTTTGGAGTGAAAAGGTTTAGGCTACTTGCTGCTTCTTCCAAAGTGTGGTTTAAATAAAGCCCAGCAGACCTCTCATGCTTGTTAGCAGGAAGAACTTCTCTGTGTTCACCAGGAGCAAGTTGAGGTGTGTCCTCAGCATAAGCACAGAGCCAAGGGAGCTCTGCCTGTGCTAAACCCAGGTAAAAGGGCAGGATGGAGCATTTTGAGTGCAGCTGGGAGGGGGCTGCCCAAGCCTCAGAAGTGCTCCTGTCATGCTTGCTCAGCAGTGGGTGGAGACACAATAAGCCCTACCAAAGGGCCACGCTACTGTACTGGTAGATTTTTCAGGTTTGGGACTTCAGCCTTTTTATTGTTCCACAGCATTAGCTTTCTGGTATTTGTGGTAATTACGTGGTTTTGAAATGCACAATTTGCACAGTATTTTATTCTGGTTATAAAATGATTCACTTAAGTAATGAAATTCTTGATTAAAGTTGCTTTATAAATTTTCAGTAAGTTATCTCCATGGTTTACTTCAGCTCTGTACGAGCATAACTGGCTCTGAACTTATTCATCTATGTAACTTACCTTTTTAACATGACACCACTCCTTTGGGAGAAGGGAGAAATTATGGTGCCACCAGAGCAGGGATTTGTTTTGCTCTTTAGCAGAAAGTGTTCCCCTGAGGTTTTTATGTGCATTGAAATGAACATGCTGATCTCTTACATTTCTAGACTCAGCAAATACATTAGCTCTCCAATAGGGCTTGACATGCAGGTGTCCTAAATGTAGGACTGGAAGCCTTGTCTCCTTTATTGCGTTTGCCAAGTTTAAAATTGACCAAAGAGTTTTTGTTCAGCCTTGTGGCAAAGAAAAGAATCTTGAGAGTTTTTGTATGTGGACACAGATATTTTAGAAGTTACTTATCTCTAAGAGAAAAGAAAGCTTCACCTGAAACTTGTAACCTGAATGGACTCTTTTTAACTTTAGTGGATGACTTGAAATAGCCATCCTAATTACTTACTACTTGCCACTCTTAGTGAACCAGTTAATCCTTACAAGACCTCTGGGACCTTGATGTGTCATCAATTCACATGCTGGTATAATTGATTTTATACTTTAATGAAGTATTTTATTTATCCTGTTTAAGACCATTTTATTAAGGTAACTGTATTGAGAGGGAATGGATAGCCCAGGGTAATGTCATCTTAGTTTGATTGTATCAAAACTAAATGGGTTGTTTTTGCAAACTTGTAAGTGAAAATTTTGTGCTATTCCCATAAAATGGGATTGGTCACATTTCAAATGCCAGGTGTTTTCTGAGCTTTACTGTTAAAGATATGAAAAGGGAGGGGGGCCAGAAGCGTTGGAAATTCCTGCAGAGGAGCAAGTAAGAACTTTCATAGAATAATCAGAAATTATAAAGATGGCATTTTACAAAAGATGCCAGTTTTCTGAAAGCTAAAAGCTCCTTAAAATTCAAACCAGTTTTCACTGAATGAGGCAGTTAGCTTTTATGAACTTTTATGCTGCTAAACATCAGACTAAGTTCTTGAAGACAAGAGCTTTAATCATGTGCTTCAAAATGTAAATCCTCCTCAGTGGACAAGTATGAGAAGAGACTTTTTTGAGCATTAGAAACTGATATGCGTTCAGACATCTGCCTCTTCATTAACATGTGAATACCAGAGTGGAGACTTGTCAATATGTTTTATAGTAAGCAACCCTCCCTGTGAATGGATAACTCTGCTCATTTTGTTTTGTACATGTCATGAATATTTCTGTCCTCTCAGAGATGTGTCTTACTTGTCAAAGTCCTGAGAAAAGAAACTTGTCTTTTTTTTTTTTTAATTCTCTGATGATAGCTATTTTGCTGAAACTGCAGTAGATATTCAAATTATCATTCATTTCTAGTTGTCTTCTGTTTAATGCTAGGTTTTGCTTTCCCCTTAATATTCCATGTTATTTACTACGTAATTTTCTCTCTGATGCTCTAGCATTTTTGAGGTGAAATATAAATTCCATAAAGTTTCCTTGGTTTAGTGTTTCCCAGAGACAACCAGCTTTGTCTTTAGATGAAACACTGTGAAAATGGTTCTTGCATTGGTAAAAATTATCAGTGTGACCCCAATACTGATATAGTACTGACCCATTAGTGCAAATCATTCCTGGTTGTGTTCTTACACCTTCCTAGTCCTCATAGTTCTATGAATAGGACTTCTTTTTCTCTCTTCTTTTTATTTTTTCTTTTTTTTACTGGTTTGGTAACAATAATTTCTGTACTATAGAAAAAAAAAGTCAGACTAAAATTGTGGCTTGCATTGTTTCATACCTGCAAAAACGAGCTACTCCATTTAAAAATACAATTGACACATTTTCTTTTATGTACCAAGAACTCTCTAAGTTGCAAAAGCAATTTGCATTAGAATGTATCTTTTAAGTGGTAAATATTTATATTTAAATAAATAAGCTGTTTACAGTTATAAGAAATATTTGGTAAATAAGCATCCCAAGATACCTGTTTACAATAAGATAAATGTAAACAGAAATACAGAATGTCACTCATCTACCACAGTTTGTA
Organism: Psittacus erithacus; assembly: GCA_009867235.2. NCBI lineage: Eukaryota > Metazoa > Chordata > Aves > Psittaciformes > Psittacidae > Psittacus > Psittacus erithacus. Next base: position 34,162 of record WYDI02016893.1, read on the forward strand.
CTATATTGCAATTACTCAAGACGTACAATACTTTTCAGTGCTATATGTAAATTACTGATGTCTTGTTTCAGCAAAGTGTCCATTGTAATAAAGGTTCTTGTTTAGTTGAGACATTATGCCACAAAATAAGCGTCTAAACTGGAATAGATATCATCAAAATTTCTTTCTTGCCTTACAAATTAGTTCTCCCCTGCTAATTCCCCCATGGTTCTCATTGCATGCCACAAATCTTGCACTTCCCCACATTTGTCTGTGATACCTTTGAAGGAATTATTTTTTTATCATCATTAAGATGTCTGTGGCAGCCACACAAAGAGATCATACCGCACACACTTTTGTATTGTGGCTGAGGTTAACCTATGGTGTTTTAAAACAAAGCTTGCCTTTGCTAGCCAGCATGAATGAACCTGTAAAACAATTTTGTGATTGATCTCCTAACAGCCCCATAAGTCTGTCTGTGCTATGATTATATCAGTATGTTGGAGCAGCCTAGGGTTCTGCAGACTATTCGCAGTATGATTCTTTGGGATATCTCAAATATGGTCAGCTCCTTGCTGAGGCAGACTTGTCCAGTCCTTGTTCTATTGAGCACTACTGATGAACTTATATTGGCTTGCATTGGGAAGGCTTTTTCTTTCATAATGATAAAATATTACGAAAACTGAAACTCCTATTTGTCCCCAGTTTTTATGGCTTTGCTCTAGGTTGTCTTCATTATAATACAGTGAGGGCTTTCAAAATGCTCGATCAAACATTCAGAGTGACTAGACACTGCTAAGGAATGTACAAATAAGAAACACCAGTGTATTTACTTGAGAAAATTTAAAAGCACAGAAGTATAAGAGGCCATATTTAGATCTTGAAGTGCATATAATAGATTATGCAAATGAGATTTCCTTTGAGTGCTGATTGTCCAGTTCATTGCTAAGTCTAAATGTAAGGTTGATGTAAACTCACCCAATGGCCAAGTCGCAGTAGAGACTGGCTATGCTCCCAACCTAGGTAATTATTTTGTTATTTGACTAATAACTTCTTGGCATGTTTTATTGTACACGCTCAGAACTCACAGAGTTAAGGTTACATCAAAGATTGACCTTCATTGACAAGATTAAATAGAAGTCATTTTCTCTTAGCGTTTAGCAGGTAGAGTATTAGTGTTGTCAGCAAACAGGACTCTATCCTCTTTCCCTTAAGCATTCTCTCAAGTGCAGTGTCAGAACATCAGATGGGTTTACTTTCATATTCTTGTTCTTTCTCCGATTTTTATTTTCAATTTTCCTTCTACCACCTTTCAGCTGTCACGCTCATCAATTTCTTTGGAGGTGAAGTGACAACAGAAGCTACTGTATAACAGCTCTGCTTAAATGCTGATCTTTTTCAGTATAATTTTTGAGCTGTATATTTTTCCTCATGTTTTATCAGGTTTAGAACTTGGGCTGGCTTTAATATGTTATTTCTGTAGGCTTCTCACTTGCAAAAAGAAAAAAAAATACCCCCCCCAAAACCCCAACAAACCAAACCCCAACGCACTCTAAATGAAACAGCAAAAAAAAAGACCCCAGGAAAATATTAATCACTGTAATACTATAACGAAAATTTTATACTACAATTTGCTTTAACATCCTCTCACACACCCCCCCAATCGTATTATTGTGCATACACTTGTAGAATTGACAAAAGAAAATACAGACTCAGACCAATAAATCAGTGAATACTAAATATACCAAAGAAACAATTGGTCCTAAATACCCTTAATTGTGAAACGAGTGGTTTCATTTTATTTAGAATATAGCAGAATTTAATACTTGGCTAGCCTTGCCACTTACAGAACATGTTGAAGAAAGATGTCTAATTAACTCCTTTGGAAAAGGAAATAACCTTCTGAATGAAAGAAAATAATATTCTCTTAGAGGTAATTTGCATGTATAATCTGACATTTTCATTTGAAATTTGACCACTTTTCCTGCAATTTTCAAAGTATTATAAAACCCATGGGCAAGGTAAATTTACATCCTTGAAATCACTATGTCTGTGTGTGAATTACTGTAGAAATTACTCCTTGATGCATAAATTCTGTTAAAGGAGACCAGTATATTTCTACTTATTTTAGTACAAAAATTTTTGTCTTGAAATGTGTTCACCTTTCTCTTAAAGTGCAATATTTAAATGCAAGGGTTGGAGTTAGGTGTTACGAATGCTTCCAGTGGTGGCCTTAGTAAGAAAACGAAACCCAAACCTTGCTTTGGTCTCTTTGTGACAGTCCTGATTTACAAAGCCAAGAAGTGTCATGAAGGCAATACAATGGCTTATCTGTAGCTCCAGCAATTATGAAGGCAATATCGTTTCCAACAGAGAAAAAGGAAAACAAGCCCACCTCTTAAAGGACAAGAGAACAAGTGGTTTGGAAACCAAATGAAACAATCATCCACACCCTGCTGCAATTTGACTGTCCAAGGGTTGTGAAGAGGGATGTGGTTGGCAAGAAAGAAGCATGTAGTATAGAATTTTATTTATTACTGTACTCCCAGAGGATGGAATATCAGCCTTTTTTCCAGACTCTTAGGTATTATCTAATATATCATGGAAAAGCTGAACAACTTACTCTTCCATGCTTGGAATTGGAGTAGAATTGTGTTTTACAACTGTCATTACTGCATGCCTTAATGTTGGAAGGAATATTCTGTTTCTTACTAAAATGGGAAATATGAGTTGGGCTTTCAAGTCTTCTGCCAGCTGTCTCTGGCTTTTACAGAAAGAGTAAACTGAAAAAGCTCCTGTCACATGTGTGCAGCAGGCATGCAGTGCAGTTAATGATCCATGATAAACCTGGATAATAAGCAGAGATGGAGAAGGCTTCTCCCAGATAAAATGAGACCTGGTGTTTGTTGGAAATGATTGTTTCTTCATCCTTTCGGTTTTGGTATGAGAATAGTAAAATCTGTAACAGTGACAAACCCCCAAATGATATGGAAAAGGGTAGCATCTGTGGGGGTGTTGGATAATTCTAATAACTTTTGGAATTAATTAATGAAACTACACCTTTAGACAAATTATATCTTTATTCTTTTACTTACCTGAGGCTTCTTGGAGTTAGGAAGAAAAATAAAAGGCTACTGTGGGTTGGGTTATTTTTTTCCTGAACTTTGAAGATTCACTAGCTATCTGTATATATTCACGAGGTATATGCAGTAGATTTGACTCATCTCAGTATAAACTAATAAAGTAAAATAACTTTTAAGATCGAAAGTTTAATCATGTCAGATTAATTTCTTTTAAATTGATTTTCAGATACTGATGTGTCTTAGTCTTTTTTATATGTGATTAATGCTCTGTGGAATACTGAGTTTGTCTCAATATTTCTGTCATACACAGGAGGTCCTCAAAATCTAGCTAATAGACTACTTTGTGTTCTACCTTCATCTAAAATTCAAACTATGGGTTTGCCATTTTGAAAACCTGAAACCTGAAAGAGCAGGGTATGGAAAGCTGCTTTCCAAGTAATCTTCCATTTAAGATACTGGTATTACTGAGATTTTTAATGGAAGTGTAGAGACTGTAAGATTTTAAGTAATTCTTGTTTAGTAAAATGAGTTGCATATCGCACTAAGAGTGCTTGTGAAAAGCCTTTTAGGTTTTTGTACTTCCTGGTCTGTTTTAGCTTTGTAAATGGTATATTTATCCTTATACAGGTTGTATGGATACATATGATCTATGAAAGTATAGATTTATGTCTATTATACTGATTTGCTCTCAGATAGTTAGGACAGAGACTCATATTTAAATTGAGATTCTTCAAAACTAAACTTTGGTCTCTTTCAGTTAAGAAACACATCACAAACTGTTGCCAAGGTTTAAGGTTATTTAAGAGGTTAAAAAGTAGTCTTCACTGTTTGTTGCCTCAAAGCTTGATAGAATTTCTTATTAAACTACATCATAAAGAAATAAATAATTTTATCTAAATTGCTTCTGCTTATCTGGTCATAGTTCTGTGCAAAACAGAGCAAATACCCTTCAGGAATCTGTAACAAGTAGACAATAATTTCTTGTTCAAAATAAGTCACTGCTAAATTTATATGTCTGTATTGAAGTATGCATAATTTTACAAAACTTGCTGTGAAGTACATCTGTAAAATTCAGGATAAAGCAAATATTTTTCTTTAGGAAGTGTCAGTCAGTACATGTTGGATAAGCAATAACAGATGTAGTTATTTTTCTCATGAAGTAAAAACATATTTAGTTTCTGAAGGCATAAGTTCAGCACTGATAGCAGTTCTTAAACTGATGGAAATAAGCTAAATAGATCTATTGATATAAATAATTATCGGGGATTTAGTTAAATCTAGAGACCTTTGTATTAAAAATAGTGCATATATTGTTTTTGTTCAGGGTGTTTTTGGGCTGCCCCTAACGTTTTCAGAGCAGCCAGAGATCTGAGGTAATATGGAGTTTTCTTGAGATGTATTGATAAATCTGGTTTCAGAAATGTACCTGTACTAGCAGTACAGAGGGAATCTGAGAGATGAAAAAAATATCTTGGTCTTCTATTCTAGATGGAGATATATGTAAATGCCAATCAATGAGTGATAAATATGTTAAAATATTAAAATCTTGTGGGTTTATGCTGAATATGAATTCTGAGTACTGAATGTGAGTTTCTGTTGCAGTATGAATACTTCAATGCTGTGCTCATAAATGAACGAGATGAAGAAGGAAACTACCTGGAGATGGGGAAGGAGTTCATTCTAGTGCCAAATGACCACTTCAATAACTTGCCTGTGAATATCAGTCTGAGTGATGTGCAAGTACCAACCAATATGTACAATAAGGGTAAGAAAAGAGCTGGTGTATTTCATCGTTTCACTGACTGAACTAGAAAATTCCTTGCTTTTAAAGTGAAGCTGTTTTTAGTTTTCCAGTTTGCAATTAAACTGAAATTTCAGCAGTAGAATGCTTCAAGTATGACAGTTCTGAAATATCCTTTTGTTCCATGGCAATTTAGCAATTTAATATGGTCAGTGGTTTGCATACTGGACTTGCATGAATTCTGTCATACAATGCGGCAGAATACATTTATTCTTATTAATTATTTTCCAAGATCTCCAAATCAGTTGAACAAGTTACATTTTGTCTTTGCTGAGAGCTAAAAGTGTCTTTTGAAGCTACAGCATAGATGGGAGGGGAATATCTTATTAGATTAATGCTCTCAAGCTTCTGGGAGTACTTCTAGCTGCGTGACTGTATATACTGCTGCTGTGAGTTTTTAGGTAATATTTAGAAGGAATAAATGACATTGAAATTTCTACTCCCTTGACTATTTGTCTTAGGTGCTAGATAATACATGGCAGTAACAAATAGCTACATTAGATATTAGGAGGTACAGACTTAGGTCTAAAGACTGGGAATGCAAACTTGAACTCAGGTGCACATTTGCTCGTTTTTCTTTTGCCACCTCTTGGGTCAGATAGCAGAATATTCTAATTTTAGTGTGCTTATGCAGCACCCATCTACTTCTTGTTCCCAAGCCTGTAATAAAAGAAAAATCAAGAAGGAAAGCACCGAAGTTTCTGAACAATGTCAACAGTTATATGTGTCATCGGTCTGTAGAGAGCTGCCTAATCTCATTATCTGGTTCCTCTTCTTTGTTTAACTATGCCAAAAGATAGCTAAAAATACATTAAATGCTTGCCTCATAATACAGTCCCGGCTAGTGACTGTGGTAATTCAGCAAGGATATTGTGTAATCACAAATAGAAAGAGAATTAATTAGGATAGGTTGGGCTGGTAAGAGAAGCAATTGGTATGACAGCCTCTCTTCAAAGTTACGATTCAGACTTGAGAAACCAGAAATCATACAGCAAAGTTGAAAATTAGAGATTACAAAAGAGCAAAGTTCCCTAGAGATTTTGTAAACTCTGTAAAATTATTTGTATGTTTAAAAGATTTTGAAAATGCTTAAAGCTTCTAAAGCTAGCAAACCATTTTTTTTTGTTCAAGCACTAATATTTATTTAATGGAGCCTGTCTATAAATTATTCCATTCCAGAACTGCTAAGGAGGAGGAAGAAGAAAAAGAATTATGGTTGCAAAGGGCTGTAGAAGTCAGGCAAATCACGTTTTTCTGGACAAGCAAAACCAGAGTAGGTAGTGAGAGCAGTAAAACTGAAGGATCTTCAGTTACATGATATGTAGAACTGCTACATATAGAATACATTTTTATATGCTGATTAATTACAGTTAAAGGTCAAAGTCAAAAGGGCTTGTTGCTTGTTTTGGCCTCTAACACATGGGACTGGCTGTAAAGACAGGGAAGATAGAGGTCTGTAATGATTCCTCTTTCCACCTTGACTAATTCAAACCAGTCGAAATCGGCATTTTATGCAGCTGCAGAAAAACATTTTTTTTATTTTTATTTTTTAAATCATATTAATGTATTCCAATTGCTGAAATCTGATTTGTTGCTGGTATTTTCCTCACTTTTTTTATCACATGGACATGATAGTTTCAGCTTAGAGACTGACAGTGTCTGGAAATATTACTTCTACCAAGAAGAGACTTGTATACTTGAATTTTTTGTTGTCCATTTCTTCAGCTCTGTAACGCAGAGGGGTGATAACAAGTTGATTAAATCCTAGCCTGAGGGTACAGGCACCAGATACTGATAGGTTTACAACCAAGTGCCTGCACAGCACCATTTCTCTAGAAAATGCCTGTTGTTTGTTCCAGGTTATGTTTAATTTTATTGAATTACTAGGCAAAACCACAGCTCAATCTCACAGTTGCATAGAGACAAGTGTGATCATTGAATATTTAAACACAGGACTCTCGAGTTAGAGTAGAAAAAAATGAACTCTTTATTTATAAGTGAATTCTAAGTGTTTTCCTTTATTTTGAGTTTTTTAGTTGTAGAGATATTGATAATTTGTAGTGGATTCAGAAAAGAGTCACAGGATACAAAGGACTGAAAAATGTGCCTTAGACTGAAAGACTTCAGGAGCTCTGTCCATTTAACTTATTCAAGAGATGTTTAAAGGATTAACTGGTTGCTCTCTAGTTAATCACTAATACAAAGCTCTATAATCTTGTTGCAAAAACTTTAAAATAGACCTGAAGGCTGAAATTGGGTTCCATTATTTTTCCAGTTGCACAACTGTGGGTTCAGTTAAAGCATGGGGGTTGTTAGTGGTGTGTTTTTATTAGTTCTATTTTTATATGAAGAGAGTGGCTTATTAGAAGGGTGTTATCCTATGTCCATTCCCTCAAGTTCTTAATCAAGATCAGATTGTTTTTTTGGTTGTTTTTGAAATGATCTAGAATTAGTTTGAGAGAAAACTTTTGTCTGGTCAGCTTGTATGATCACAGTGATCTCTCCCATCTGTAGGATAGTGTCTTGGGTTCAGCAGTAGCAGTCATTTTTTCTCCGTGGTAGCTGGTGCAGTGCTGTGTTTCTGACTTTTGTTCAGGGAACAGTGCTGATAACACCGATGTTTTCAGCTACTGTTTAGAATGTTTAGTCTGACCAAGGACTTTCTGAGCCTCATGCTCTGCCAGGGAGGAGGGGAAGCCAGGAGGAACCAGAGGCAGGACACCTGACCCAAACTAGCCAAAGAGGCGTTCCATACCACAGCACGTCATGCCCAGGATGTAAACTGGGAGATACGTGGAAGGGCTAGCTCTCTCTGCTCAGTAAGCGAGTGGTGAGCGATTGTATTCTCTTCCCTTATTATTTCCCTTATCATTGTTATTATTGGTGGTAGCAGCAGTGGTTTGTGTTATACCTTAGTTAC
>WYDI02016894.1:0-16865 GCA_009867235.2 Psittacus erithacus
GTCCTGTCTCTGCTTCCTCCCGGCTTCCCCTCCTCCCTGGCAGAGCATGAGGCTCAGAAAGTCCTTGGTCAAAGTAACCTTACTGCAAAGCAACTAAAAACATCGGTGTTATCAGCACTGTTCCCAGTCCGAAAGTCAAAACACAGCACTCCACCAGCTACTAAGGAGAAAAAATGACTGCTACTGCTGAACCCAGGACAAGGTGTGAATAAATAAACAGTTCTCTTTTGTTACTCACCCCAAACTGGAGGTGAATTTGGCATGTTCAAAGTAAGAGGCAAATCAGAAAGGAGCAGCATTGTAGCCCATGCAACAAAGCATATATTGAGACATACTTTACATCAATTCCTGAAAGACAAGTGATGAGGAAAACTGTGCCCAACACTTGGGATAAATGAGAGACAACTGAAGTAATCAGGAATGAACGAGTCCCATAATTATCATGGTTAACAATCCATTCTATTCTCTTTCTCCCTTGGTAATACATTTTAAGTGAAAAGCTGGAAATCTGGAACCAGGGGAAACAAAAAGAGCTCTCCCTGTGTTACTGAAGCAGTGGGAAGAAAGGAAGATTCATTTTCATTCCTTGCCCCTGTTGGAAGGAAAATAGACCCTTACTACTGCACCAATGACAAGCACACTGAAGAAAGAATATTTGAATAGCTCTATCTTCTTTATTATAAAAATATATGTTTCTTTTTGTCTTCTGCTGGAAAAAAAAATTCATAAAATTCATTAAGTAGAACTTAATGAACTCAAACCAGCAAACTAAGAGCTTAAACATCAAATTACCTTTTTGCTAACACATCTTATAAATTATGGTGCATTTGTCACTTGTAAAACAAAAAAGCATCAGAAGGATTTCCAACAAAAATATGACTCCCAACATTAAAATCCAGCAGTGACTCCAACATTAAAATTTCTTCTTTTTTTTATTTTTTTCCTTTTCCAAAGATGCCATTGCAGGACTAAATTGTACCCAAAGGGCTTGCAATTTTATCAATAACAGAGGAAGCTATACTGAAGAAATACAATTTTCATCCATTCTGTAGCTGCATGTAATAGCTTTATTTACAGAACCTTTATGAGGTGATGGCATAGTCTACTTCACAACAGTTGTACTTTTGTGGTAGACACTGGTATAAAGCCTTCAAAAATTATATCACTACAAAGTATTTGTAAGTTACCAGTGACTACTCTTCAATTTACAGGACTTATTAACTTCTTGTTTTACTCTTTTTTTGCTGTTATCCTTTGAAATTGGTCAAAGTACTTTTGGAATCCATGATGCAGAGTAGCTTTTTTTGATAAGGACAGTTTCCTTAAGAACATCCATACAGAAGATTCAAGTGACAAACAAGAAATTGCCCATCTCAGAGCAAAAGACAGTCTAATAAAGTGAGTTTTGTTCAGTGGCTTTGAAAAGGAAGAAATGGAACTATCCAAACTTTCTAAACTAGAATGAAACACCCCCACATCATACAATTATAAGATGTTGTCCTGGGCTTAAAAGCAGTGTAAGTTCAACACTAAAAGCAAATATCTACTGATAGTTTTTTTCAAAATATCTAAAAGAGTGGCTTTAACTCTTTGATCACACATTTGCAGTATAGTTTTCATTCTAAATGATGCTGCAATGTCATCAGTGCACTATCTATACTCCAGCACTGCAAACAAAACAAGAGGAAACTACTAAAAGTCTTCACTTCAGACTCTTTTCTACAGTGTAGGAGGAAAACAGTGATGTCCAAAAGTGTTAGTAGCCATCTAAATAAAATTAGGCTTTCTTTTCTGTTACACCATGAGGTTTCCAGTTTCTTTACTAGCACAGTCTTCCCCTTTTTTCACCTCCTGAGCTCATGATTCACTTCAAGTTGGGAGTTTCACCTCTGCAGCTGAGCTTGGATCACTATCATCTTCTCATAGGTGCTAGCTGAGGTAGCAAGCCTTTAATTTGAAACCACTGTCTCAGAAGTAAGAGTATTCCGTGGTTTATCTCAAGCATAGTTCCACACCTTTCCCTCATAAATGCCAATATTGAAGGGTCTGCAGAAATTCATCTACACAGTGCTTTCCATTGGTCTTTTAACATATGAGCACTCAGCTACCTTAGCATTTGTAATTCAAACTAGGCAGCTCCCCATCCACACACTTCAAAAACAATGAGCTGAGGCCCATGTATGAGTCCCTATCAAGTACCTGCCCTTCTGCACTTCAGCTTCAATGAGACAACCTTGAAGCTGTTTGTTACTACAACTTTTTGGATAAACCTGTAATAGCTCTTAAATGCAATTTCAGTATGCTGGTGAAAATATCTAAGAAATTTGGGAACCCAAGCACCAATAAAAGTATGATAAGGTTACAAAGCCATTTAGATATTCCTGTTTTGATTTTGAATGAGACCTTAAGCATCAAGGAATGCAGGATTTAGAATCTGACTTGCCAGAGCCTTTCATCACATACATAAGTTTTAGTGTGTAAGCACTTCTTATAAACTCCATTAGAATAAAGTCAACTGAATGCCCTAGGCAGCGAAGCTATATTGTTTTCATCTCATAGATTGGAGTGGACCGGAAACTTCTCTGCAGGCAATGTCTAAATTGTAGAAAAGAAATAGAGGGGAATAGTACACACCCTGGCTATCACCTGGCAAGAGCTGGGGTGTATCAGGATATGCCCTTGGTCCTGAGAACAAAGACATGTTTTTGAACCTGTCAGTTAAACAGAAAAAAACACCATGCTGAAAATTAGCAGAACAATTGTATTGAGCTTGCACAGTGAGGTTTCGATAGCAGGGGAGCTACAGGGGTGTCTTCTATGAGAAGCTGCCAGAAGCTTCCCCTGTGTCAGATAGACCCAGTGCCAGCTGGCTCCTAGACAGACCCCGCAGCTGACCAATGCTAAGCCCATCAGTGACGGTGGTAGTGCCTCTGGGATAGTGTATTTAAGAAGGGAAAAAACTTGCAGTGCAACATCAATGGTAGCTAGAGGAGTGAGAATACATGACAGCAACAACCATGCACACATCAAGGCCAGTGAAGAAGGAGGGGAGGAGGTGCTCCATGTGCCACAGCAGATTCTCCTGCAGCTGGTGGTGAAGACCAGATGAGGCATGGTAGGCCTGTGGTGGGTTGACCTTGTCTGGATGCCAGGTGTCCACCAAGCTTCTCTATCACTCCCCTTCTCAGCAGGTTAGGGGGGAAGGAGAAAGGTGAGGGAGAAAGATGGAAAAAACTTGTATGTCAAAACAAATGCAGTTTAATAAACAAAAAGCTGCTCCTGAAAGCAAAGCAAAACTAAAGATTCATTCTTTACTTCCCATCACCAGGCGATGTCTGGCCACTTTCTGGGAAGCAAGGCTTCAGCACACATAGCGGTTGCTCCAAAAGGCAAAGGTCATAATAACTAATGCCCCCTTCCCTTCTTTCTTTCTCTTAGCTTTTATTGCTGAGCAGACAGAATATGGTATGGAATATCCCTTTGGTCAGTTTGGGTCAGCTATCCTGGTGACGCTTCTTCACAAGAGCTTGCCCACTCCCAGCCTACCAGTGAGCGGGGAATGTTGAAGGGAGTCTTGGTGCTGTGTGAGCACTGCTCTGCAGTAGCTAGAACACTGGTGTGTCATCAACACCTTTCTAGTGACCAACACAAAGACCAGCACTTTGAGATCTACTATGGGGAAAATTAACTCCATCTCAGCTAGACCAAATACGCCTGTTTAGGAAGGATCATGTGATGTCAAAATAATTTAATGCTGGAAAAAAAACCCAAACAAAACAAAACCACCAAAAAGTCCCCCAAATCTCAACCCAGAATAAATGACTTCTGTGACAGAGCTACAGTAAAATAACACTTGAGACCTTTGTAAGTCACTTGAATGAATCTGGATCGGGGGGATGAGGTATGAAAATCATTCCTTATGTAAACAGTTATTCTCTGTTGTTTATACAGACTACTAGGGATGTCAGAAGTCAGACTGAAAAATAAGAAAACCTGATTTCAGAAGCAAATGCAAACTGACATACAGACCTCTGGCATGAGGTCAAGCGGACTATCATTTGTTGTCTTCAGACTAAAGGAAATCCCTGTCTTCTACTGAATAACAGGTCAGACTTCCGCTCAGAATCCTTGTGCTGAAATGAACTAATCGTGCAAGTACAGGTGAAGTGGCAATAAAGCCATAAAGAACATATACCCATCAAATGAAATAAAAGCCCTTAGGCAACAGCCATTCAAATTGTCCATTTGTAAAGAAGAAAAATAATTGCACTTGGAACTGAAATGCCACCTCTGAAGAATTATGATTTCATCATGTCAGACTTTCAGAGGATCAGTGCTCACATAGGCTCAGGTTTGCTGACAAACATTTTTTAAAGTTACATTTATTTTCTATTCCAATAAAGGCCTGTTTTTGACATAACAATGGATAGCAGTGGATACATGTATACACATACATGTGTGCGAAATGATCCACTTTCAGTGATATCCACAGCTCACATGAGGAATAAACTCAGTACACTTTGTAAAAACAATTATTCAGAAAGGAATAATTGGTGCTCATTAAAAGCACTGGCCTGATTGCTGGAAAAGATGTAAACACAGGCAGGAGCATTATGCGCTTTCCACATTAGCCCCAAAGTGCCTTTGAGCTGACCTGGAAAGTATTTCAGTCTCCTTCCTTGGCCTATCTTCTGAGATTGCCAGTTGGGGCACCAATTAGCACCTACTTGGCAGTGCTTTCATGTGACATGTCACCTCTCCAGCAGGCTGGGAGCTGAGGTGGAAGAAATCTGCTTAAAAAGGATAGAGAGATAAGATGAACAGAATGACAGTGCTTCCTTTTAAATGTGAACAGCTCAGCTGGTGTTGACCCACATGAATACCTACAATAATCATCTCTCAAGGCTGCTACTACTCCACAGCTAATTACCAAAGTTTAGATTTCTATTTTTTTCAGGTTCTAGATTACAAACACTAATTTTCATTCACCCATATGAAGTCTGCTTCCAGCACTTGTAAATACTTTCTATGCCAAGCAGAGAGAAAAATTGTTGAAAAACAGCGTGAGAAGCACCCTTCCTTTTTATCTCACTCCATTTACTTCTCACCTCTAAACCTAATCTTTTTCCTCAAAGAGGACAGGAAGATGATTTTTGCTGAAATCGAATTCAGTGGCTCCTTCGTTGCACAATTTAATTACTATTCACATGATTTAATAGAGACAGAACTCATAAAACTGATTTATTATATTATTATTCTGTTGTGATTATGGAAGGCGTGGGTATATTCCTGAAGTCTGAAAACTTAAGTTTGGATATCATCTCCTTTACTGAGTGTGACAAATGCAGAGAGTTTTTGTTTTAGCAGTGCAATGCTGTTCCATGATAACATTTCCTCCCTTAATTTTACCCAGCCTGTGATACTTTGTCATAATAATTTTATTACCAGCTTCTTACTTACAGCGCAGTATTCATGGAGTTAAAGACACTACAGGACTTGCACATTTCACTCTTTAATTCAGGAAAACATGTTGCACACAAATTAATAAAAATGTGGGGGTACTTTTCCAGTCAAGTTGCTGGTGCTTGAGTTTTCATATTAAATAACACCACCAGCAAGAACAACTGTGTTGCAAACCGTAGCTGAGATGCCAAAGATTTAATGAATATGGGGAGGTTACCCTGAAACTAGAATAAACCAGTTTCCAAGGAAGAAGAGGGGGGAAGTTTCCATTACTGCTGTTATCCTGTAAAGACAGAGCTGGAGACTGAGGGGCTGTCAGTTTGGCACTTTTGCTACACTGAGCTCTGAATTGACCTTACATGTAGTTACAATTTCCTTGCAGATTATTTTACCTAGAGTATTTTGAACTATAAGAGAAACAAAAGAAGTCAAGCAACCTTGTCCTGGTACAAATAAAGTACAGAAGTGAACAAAATGTGAAATTAAGTTATAAACATGAAGGGAGAAAGAGTTTTCAAAAAATAAAAATCATCAAAAAATTAGTAATTTCTAGAATTATTGTTGTTAGAAGAGGCATAAAAAAGAGAGTAGGATATATAAAAAGATATAAAAGTTAGGTGTAAAAGTAATCAGGTTAAAAAAACCCCAACCTACATATAAAAGCAGAGATTTAGAACAGTATATACAGGTTAATCTAGTAGAATGTTTAAGAGCTATCTAGTTTCCTAGTAAAACAATCTTTTACAATCACAGGAATTCTTTATACAGTTAAGGGAGCATGCAAGCATTGACTGTCTATAGACAAACCACTTGAAATAATAACTGACAAGAAAAAAAAATCTTGCTTCAAAAAGACAGACAAACATTTGGGACCTTTCCCACTCTATTTCCGCGGTACTGTCCTCTTGTTATTAGAGATATGGTGGTGCTTAAGTCTTACTTGCAACTGCACAGCATGAATCTCTTAGGACTGTGAAACTATAAAACTTCCAAACTGGTTTTACCACTGAAATACAAGATGGGTTCACAATTAATCACTTATGATTACAGAAAGCACAAACAGTAAAAGCAGATGTGAATCTATCAGTTCTTGCTTGTGCAATAGTCTGCTCAGTTAGGCCAGATTATCCTGCCTAGTCTGAATCCATTTCAGTTCAAAGCTATGATGGATAGGGACATATTAAGGATCAGTTTATGGTCCATCTGCGTGTATTAATGACTAAGTTATAGTAAGCAAATTACTCGTGCTGTGAAAATGGGCTTGGTAATGGTAATGGCCCCAAATTGAATGGAAGGACTAAAATTATAATTCTAAGAATAAGTAATTTTCTGTTTCCTGATCATACATGCACACTATTTCAGTTAAGCAAAAATGAAATTTGTTCAGAAAAATGAATTTTTTTTTTCCTGACAAAAAGAATGAATGTAGAACAAAAGGTTGAAGAAGGCGATTGTGCTCCTCTACTCTGCTCTTGTGAGACCTCACATGCAGTATTGTGTACAGTTCTGGTGTCCTCAACATAAAAAGGGCATGGAACTGTTGGAACAAGTCCAGAGGAGGGCCACGAGGATGATCAGGGGACGGGAGCACCTCCTGCATGAGGACAGGCTGAGAACGTTGGGGCTACTCAGCCTGGAGAAGAGAAGGCTGCGTGGAGACCTCATAGCAGCCTTCCAGTATCTGAAGGCGGCCTACAAGGATGCTGGGGAGGGACTCTTCATTAGGGACTGTAGCGATACGACAAGGGGTAACGGGTTCAAACTTAAACAGGGGAAGTTTAGATTGGATATAAGGAAGAAGTTCTTCACTGTAAGGGTGGTGGGGCACTGGAATGGGTTGCCCAAGGAAGTTGTGAATGCTCCATTCCTGGCAGTGTTCAAGGCCAGGTTGGACAGAGCCTTGGGTGACATAGTTTAGCGTGAGGTGTCCCTGTTCACGGCAGAGGGGTTGGAATTAGGTGATCTTAAGGTCTTTTCCAAACCTAACTATTCTATGATTCTAACAAAATCATTTTCTATCACCCTCAATATTTCACCTCCTTTTTTTTTATTAATATTCTATAAAATTGCCCTCAGAATATTTTATTTTTGAAGTGTTAAAGTCTGATTTAAAAAAGAAAACATTGTCAAAATTATTACCCAAATCACTACAAACTTTTGTTTAGGAACCCTAACTCTAACCCTTGGAGGACAAATGTCCCATGCTTGATGGTTTCTGTAGTTACATCCCTCCACCCAGGTAGACTTTAGAGGGTCTATCTAAAGCCTTTCATTAAGTTTGGTCATATGGCAAGCGTCTGTGACTACCACAGAACATCCTACAATGCCTGAGCTTTTGAATGCCTTCCTATGCTTTTAGTGAGAGTTGCAACTTGCAATTTAAATGCGCTCTGTAAAGCTTTTCTTTCATCTGCATGTCCTCCTCAAAGGCTCCCTGCATCTGTTCAACACACAGAAGGATGCAGAAAGCTTACAAAGAGTGACACAAAAAAAGTCCGAGCTCAAATATACTTGCCTTTTTGCCTGTTAAAAATAAGAAGATACTTGGGAGAAAGTAAAGAATACAGAGAGGATCTATGGGATGACAATAAATGTCTTCACTTCTAAGGTACTACTTTCCCTAATAGCAACAAGCTCATTTTGTAAAAGCAGATACCCAATGACTGAAAAACAGAGACATTTTTTATTATTCACTATTCCTTTTAGAATTCCGGAAGTCTTCATTATGATCACGATACTTACATTAAGCACAATTAAAAATATATGGGGAGACATGGAGAAGTTCATAGAGTTTAACTTTGGCTTAATGAGCTTAATTATATGGATAAATTAGGAATCACAGCCTAGCAAAGCTATGCTTGTTCTTTCTCTCAGAGGACAACAGAACACTCAACAGACCCTACTTATACAGCCAGTGGGTTTTACATGCCAATTCTCTAAACTGAAGAGCTAAAGTTGTTGAGACTGCACAGGTCCACAGATATCTATGTATTGGTAGAGGCAAATGCCAGCTAGCAGCAGGCTTTATTTCTGTTTACAACTAGAAATACCTGGTGGAAGCAGTCTAGCAGGAGAGATATGCTTTGCTCAGAAAATCAGTATATCCTTTCCAAAAGTATTTTTGAACGGAGGAAGTCATGTCTTTACTAGAATCATTTTTTGGAAACCATTGTTCTAAATTACAAGAAAATGGGACAGTAACAGAGTATAAGTAATAATGCAGGGAAGGAGAAGCTTGAAGTCCTGTATGAAGTCACACTGGCTAGTTACATGCACAGTTTGACAGTACAGACTTGTGCTGAAAATAGGACTTTCAAAGATTCCCTAAGGCATCTGACTTTCAGTAAGTCTTGGACAGTTCAACATCCTGAAACATTTTTAAAAATTCCAGATTAAACAAACTAATATGCATCATTTGAAGGAGAAATTCTGATACTAACATTCTTTTCACTTCAATATTCCACTCTTACTATCTCATCTTTTGGACTGTGTAGAAGGGAACCACTCTCACTAGGAGGTTGATCTCTGGCAGGGATATGCATAGTAGAGCTGCAAATACGGTCAGAATAAGCAGGGAAAACAGTAGTCTACAGCAGGGATAGATGGGGTCCTGACTGAAAACTAAGGAAAGCTACCTTTGTTGCATTCACAAGTTAACATACTAGGGGTATTAATTTACCTTGACTTTAGCACTCATTTTAGTGCTGGTTTGCAACCACAAAGAATTATTGTTTCAAAGAGAACTCAGTCTTGTTTTCCTTTGTGTGCAAGTGAAAGTTTTCACATGCAAATAGATAAATAAATTAGGTTTTGATTACCCAGATGGGCTTTGGCACATGTGTATTCTGTCACTGGTGCAAGCAGATGACAATGCTCAAAACTCACATAGGGCAGTGCTTGGAGGCTCTTGGGTTTTGGCTTTCCCAAAAAAATGACTCACTAAAGATGTTTTCAAGTGTGCGATGGGTTTTGTCTAAGGCAGTATCTGGGCAGTATTTTGCAGTAACATGCATGTTTACCCGTTTGTTTCTTCTTCCTCCAAGTAAATATAAACTCACTCTGTGATATTATGACCTGGTCAGACAACATGCAGGCTATTAGCATGGGCCTAAGCCTAAACTAACATAACCAGCTTCCTAACAGGACCAGATAGTTCACGACCAACATGAGGCCAGCAGGAGCTGTACAACTGCAAGACTACAGCTGGATCCTATCCCACCCTCACAGAGCTCACACAAAGCCTGTATCCAGCTACTAAACATCGTGTTGGCAAAGCCTGAGAGACTCAGGCTGCAACTGAATGACGTAGCCAACTCATCTTTAAGGTAGCTGGTACCAGATCAAAAGTGCTGCAGCTGCATGACAGAAAACACTTCTTCCTCACTCTGTCAGCTCTGAGTATAAACTCACTTTGACATTTCATATTTGTTCAAAACATTTGGGCATATGGTGGCAGGTTTTTTGCTGGATCACAAGGCTTCTGCCTTCCCAAAGAAAGCATAAACCTGATATAAAAACCGTAAAAATGGCATGTGTTGAGTTCCACATCTTTCAACAAAACAATTGTGAGCTCATTCCTGTGATGATTCAAATTTCTAATGCTGGACAATCCAATAGTGTATTATTTAGTATTAAAGACTGCATACCCTTGTCTGACCCTTAGGGTGAGATTTTTGAAGGAGCCTTGGTGTTCTCCTAATACTGAAATAGGCAAAGTCAGTAGAAATTTTACTACTAAAACCGTGGCAGATAGCTTTTACAAATTTTGATCTTTTTCCTCTTAATATATTGACTCAAACCTCACTGTTACCTCTAGTGGAGTTCATTACATGCAAAATTAAGTGCTCTATAAAAGGTTGCATTTTGAACAGCAGGCATCAAATATGGATATATCCAAAAGCTGAACTGACAAAAATGCATTTTCTTTTCCAAATAAGCTACCATTTAGCCCTTGGTTTCTACATTTAATGTAATAGAGTAAGACTATACAGAAGGTAAGATGGTTGACCACTAGCATTACAACTCACTTCATTGGTTTAGAGAACTGGGTTCCCCAGTTACTGTGCGGAAGAGCTAGGGTCATCAAAATTACATCTACAACAACCAGCATGGGCATGTAGAGAGAGCTACATTGAAAAGAAGGGAATTCAGATGAAAGACTGTGTTTTAAACCCAGCTCTTCTCTGTGGCTTGCTTCCCTTATTAGAAACACTTGCTACAAAGCCTTGCATCCTTTCCTGGAGGTTAATACTGAAGCCTAGAACAAGTGATGTTTTCTTTTAACAAGGCGGTGACAATGAAGTTTTCACCATCCATCTCTAGTATGTGATAGCTCAGTGGTTAGTTCATGAAGTCAGTACTAAATTCACACTAGTCCACTGCCTGAGAAGTCTCAGACCTTACCTCTAAGGCAAATCACTGCATGAAGTATCCTGGTGTAAAGGAGATTCTTTCAAGCAATTTTGATTCAGTTTGGAAGATCAGGCAAATATTCCCTGGTAGGGTGGGGTTGGGCTAGGGGTGTATGAGCACAGAGCAAGCACCACTATCTGCATAAAGGCCTCCCTGATAAAGAAAGTCCCAAGTTATACTTGCTGCTACATTTACGTTTTCTGATTTTGTATATTGTCTATTCTGTACTAGACAGCCTGTGGAAAGAATCACCGATCACACAGATGTTTTTAAATGTACTCTGACTCACTTTTCTTTCTCTGGTCTCAGTTTAATAAATCTGTCACCACAGTTTGTAAGTGCTCTTTCTATTTCTGTAGTTTCATTTTCTCTATTCATATTCTTTTTCACACATGTATAGTAATCTCTTGACACACACACATTGGCAGTTAATCTATAAATATTTGCTCTGGAAAAAAATTATGAAGAATTTCTGTTTTCTTTCAGAAGCTGATGTTGGTTTGCTCTTGGTTTTCTGTTCTTTAAGCACATATAGGAATCTCTTTCACAGTTTTTTAAAGTTCTATTTGCTTTTCAGTGTAATGTCATGGGTTTGACTGTATCTGGCAACATCAAAGGCTACAAAGCATGGTACAGGGGAAAAGGATTTGCCTTCTTGGAGTGCTTTCCAGAAGACAAAATAAAATTCTCACTTCCTTTTTCTGCTCCTCTAAATTTCTTACCTGCCACCATTAAAAAAGTCAGTGTCAAGAAGTAAATGAGATCCTGACATCTTTACCTGTAGATCTAGCTACTGAATTCAAAAAGAAATTAAAAAAAAAAAAAAAGAAGCAAGACACAGTATGTCTTTTGAATTGAAATCTAAATGCATTTATCAATATTTATATCTGATTAACTAAAATAGAGATAGGAAGGCATATATATCAGCTACACTAACTGGACAATCTCTTTAAGTGTTTATAGTATCCTTACAGTGGTTCCACAGTAACATTTTAGTTCTGTTTAGAAGTGCATCATTAAGTGTGCAGCCTGAAGAATCTTGATTTTTGGTGCTTTGATTTGCAACATGGAGCTGCCCCTGAGTACATGAATCTGAATCCTGTTAGAGAAAGTCATGCTATGGGATGTACCTAAGAATATATACCACTAGTGCAGGTGTGAAACAAAACCCCACTGAAACAAAACTCAACGTGAAACAACAGTGTGGACACCAGGTCGAGACCACTAACTCTTTTAACACCCTTATTGTACTGCTATAGATCAATACAGCTTCAAAAGTCTCTGAATCTCCTTCAGGATAGCCCTTCTTTCTCTGAACAAAATGAACAAGCCATCTTAGGCAGCTAACACAAATACAGAAGACTTTAGGGCCTATCTCCCATGATTTTCAGGTCCTATTCAACTGACATCAGACGGGAAAGTGTTATTTTGATAAAAGACCTTACAAATGACAGTCCTCTCAAAACAGATGACTCTATACTACTTCAGTCATGAACAAACAATTCATTTATTAATCTCAAGATAGATGGAGGTTTCACTTCTCATTTCACTGCAGGTAGCTATCTTGCAGAATAGAGCAAGAGGAGCACCTGCTAAGAGGGAGTCCCAAAGACTTATTTTTTTTAAAGGCAACCTAATTTTATAATCACTGTAGGGAAATTCACTTTTTACTTAGTTAATATTAATATTATTGAGTCGTATACTCTGAGGAATAATTTATCTCCATGGTGGCAACAATATTTCAGTATGGACTGAAGTATGCCTCCTGGGTTTGGTGCTTTATATTGCAGCACATGTTGAAGGCTGGTTTACCATTTTCCAGAGCTGTTGTCTAAAGTCAGAGATAGGATGATGAAGCTGATTGAGAAATACAGTGTGAAAAAGCTCAGATTTAAAGGAAAACATAATTTTTATTTGCCTCCAAACCAGCATTCTGTTTCCTCTACCATTATCTGTTAGCTTCTGAGTTGCTTATATAGACAAATTACTATCAGCTTGTAACATTTTACATCATTTTTCAGTTGCAACAGGGCAACTAAGCACTCTTTTAACTGGAGAGTATACTATGGTTTTCTTTAAAGACTCAATTGGCTTCACAGCATACAACTAATGAATGAGCTATCTAAAACTATATCAATGAAAAGAGCTCATTGTGCGGTGTCTTCTGTCTGTAAAGGAGTCTTTAAAAGCTCTGATCACTATCTCTATGCCATTTATGAGCAAAAGGAGACACTGGCATCAGGTAACAAAGTATGAAGTTGAAAAGCTAGAGAAAAAAAGCTAATTAATCAATGCATGAATTTCCCAAGGAGATGGCTGCTCCTTTAAGAAGCAAAGCATCTATCACGAATGAAACAAACAAACAAAAAAGCCAATGAGGTCCAGACAGAATGTGATGGCACCAAAAGATTGAAAAAGCTTCTTTTTAGCCTTGTTTCTACAATAGAAGAGCAGGCTTCTCCCTGTTCTCCTCTTAATATACTCAGTAGTAAAAGATGGGAAGAACTAGTTCATCACTATTGTGGCTCTCCCAATTTAAGGAGAAACAACTCTTGTTGGTGAATACAAATGCTTTGTGTTTGACATTGTTTTCATTCTACTACTCTTCTTGCTATGGTGGGCAGTAGTCTACTTCTGTCCTATGGATTGATATTGGGAATTTCACCTTTCAGATAGCATGAACACAAACAAGCTGGAAAATTATACATTTCTCATCAAACAGCCAGCATAATTTAGAATCCCCAGATAAGGAAAGGAATTCTTGCAGTCCTTCCAGAAAGATCCTGGAGTTGTGAAACATTTAAATAAGAATCACTAAATTTCCACCCACCTTGCACAAACTCGAAAAAGAAGAGAGACCGGTGTTAAAAAGGGATGTTCTTCCACATAGGTGGTTATGTATTGGAAGACATAGGAAGGCTTAATATGACTTTTTGAAGAGAGTCCTAAGTAGCCATCATCTCACATTCAAAAATAGTACTTTGAAGTACCTTAACTCGTTCTATACCTTGCTGTTGATCACATCCTATTTCTTTTGAGAGTTTCTTATTTACCTGTTATTGAAGAAGTAGACAGTAGACAGTTAATACCCCAAAGGTCATGGGAGAGTCCTTTTTGCTGACTCTTCCATGCATTGCAAGAAAATACTCAAAGGGTTAAGCTGAATTTGTGTGGATCATTAGTGACATCCAGTGGCTATATAAGGTGATCACAGGTGTACGATGCCAATCCAGCCTCCCACTGTAGTGGAGTGATATGAACTGAAGAGGACGTTAACTAGCTGCCTACATTCCTTGTCCTGGTTGATCCCTTACTCTGTGAAAAATGTTAATTATGTATGTATTTTGCAATATTGTTATATGTAACTGCATACTCCTCTTCCTTGGAGCCCAGTTCTTACAAGTGTACCTTGTCCGTCATTTCACCACAAGTAGAAAATGGAATTGCCCAGGAGATATCTCTTATGTCAAGAGCATACAATCAAGCAAAAAAGGCAATCCAAGGGGCAGGGGGTAGACGAGGAAAATGAGGGCATAGGAAAGAAAGGGAGAAAAAAAAAGGAAAAGGTTTTAGACTCCTTTCTATGGCCTCACACTCTAAATCACATTGTCTAAACTAGATGGTGAACTGGAACACCAGCACTGAAACAGAAAGCATGAATGCTTTCTTTTTTGTTACTTAATGAGATTTTACTAAGTCCATGTCTTAAATCTCTTCTTCTGGTCAAAACCAGACAACTTCCTGGTTTAGACCTAAGATTAAGACCAAAATGATCTAATCAATTCTTTACCACACTATGACCCATTTTTTTGTTTGTTTTGTCTTAAATTAAAAAAACCAGCTACTTAGAAATCTTTTTCTCTCTTTTCCAATTTCTATTTAAGTCTCATTCTGCATATATTGGGCTATTTTCTCATATCTGCATGTCATTCCCACACAGTCTGCGGTTGTCAGTTATAACCATGGCTGTGTTGTCCTTGGTAACTTCTCAAGTTCTGCTAGAACTTTTAAAACTTTCTTCTAGCTGTTCACATTAGCTCATGCTTTCCACCTGTACTGTATATATTTATGAGACATGTGAAAAAGGTGCAGGTCTCTGACTCTCCTTTGTGGCCTGTCTGTGTACAGAGATTTATAAGTCTATCACAGGCTTCAGCTAAAGAATCTTCTTGTCTACCCAGTAACCTGCCAATTGCATTGATGCACCAAGCAAAACAGAAAATTGTCCAGCTCACCTAACCTCTGAATTCAAATCATATTTCATTGCTTTCTCAATCATTCAACATTAAAAAAAAAAAAAAAAAAAAAAGGAAAAGAAAACCCCACATCTCGGTATTATGAATAGTTCTCTAGCCAGTTTTCTAAATAATCATCTCTAACATTTATATAAATCAATTCAATGCTCAGCAGCATAAAAAATGCAGGAATTTGGGTTATGACACACAAACTACCCTTCAAACCATACTAATTATTTCAACCTCATCAAAGTTTAGTTGTCAAAGACCATGTGCCTCAAATAATAAATACTTTATCCAACCGGTATCTTTTGCAATAAAGGCCAGTTTCCAAATGTTAGTGTTTTAATATCTGGCCAAAACCCAAGGAAATACACAGCATTCTATCATTTTAATGCATAAATAATTTTTTCTTCAAAACTAGAATATGACAAAGCAATATATTTCTAATACAGCCATGAAATAATTTTTTTTCCAGGTACAAAATACTCCAAACAGTGGTCCTTGCAACTTAACTCAAACGACAACGGGCAAACGGCAAAATCAAGGGCAGTAAATGGCAATTATACCGATCTGCATGAATAGTTTTATTGCCACATGCATATTGATCTCTATTAATTTTCTGGGTATACTGAAAAAGAGTTTGTTCCCTTGGTTACAACAATGTATCTTCCCACTTCATCAATATAGATTCAGTCTATAAAAATAATTATAATGCTGAGATCTGATAAATTCTTCATCAACAGTGTAGTGCATGTTTCATGTATGTAACCATATAAAGGAATAATATTAGATTGTACTAAATCAGAACATTAGAAAATCTACTAAAATAGACAAAACATAGGAAGACAGATAGAAAATAATTACGTGTTTCTGTTGAGTTGTGTGATTATTTTGTTTAATATACTTACAGACAGGGTTTTACTATTAGTATAACAGTTTAGTTCTTCCACAGACCTACTGTTAAGGGAGACAGTAAAAACATTGGCACAGATTTTAAAATATTAAACATAGGTTCAGAAATTGACTAGGTCATATAAATTCATCTGCAAAGTACAACAGTCTGAGGAAAAGGAATACATATACATCATTAAAACAGAGCATATGTTTTTAAATACTTGCTATCAGGCATTTATGCCATATCTTTCAAGTTCTCCTACATGTTTGCTCTGAATAGATTCTAAAACCTAAACATCATCACCAGTTCTGAATTAGACAAACCCAAAATTTGTTATGTAAAATAGATGGCAAAACTTCAAATCAAAATTGGAAACGCTCTCAATGCCTTCTAAGGCATGAAACAGCGTCAAATGAGGGAACCCCAGGGATAGTTTGCAAAAATATCTATTCTTCAATCACTTTTTAACTGAAGTAGCCAAATGTAAAATACCTCTCATCCTAACAAAAGCAAGGCAATATTCCCTCTTGTATCCTTTTTATTTCTTTGTTTCAAACATTAAGATTTTTCACTATAACAAAAGCAGTTAAAAAAATACAAAGATTAAGTTCTCCTGAAAATTGGTACATTAGTGACAAATCCCATTTTTTAAATGGAAAAAAAGCTAAATATATAATTACAATATTCTGCATTCTCCACCTCACTGGGAAATGAGAGGACAATTATCAAAATCTACTCTGAAGTTTTTAAAGGTTTTTGAGAAAAAAGTAATGTTCCACTAATCAGGAAAATCTATATTCAGGTTTTTCCTCCCCTCTGCACCCCCGACCCCCCCAACACCTCATCCGCAGAGCTTT